>CAUZXS010001609.1:7500-30372 GCA_963585895.1 Sepioteuthis lessoniana | reverse complement strand
ATATACACACACACACTATATATATATATATATATATATATATATATATATATATATACACATACACACTATATATGCGACGTACGGAATAGCTGATTCGACTTCATTAGTTTTCATCAGCAATGCATACCGTGATCTCCACCACTGGAGATCGAACCAACAACCACAAAATGCAGAAACTGAAACTCTTCCACTGGGCCACCAGTCCACGCCATTCATAAGCGATCCCATATCAACTAGTCATCGTATATACACATACATATTCACACGCAATATATATATATATATATATATATATATATATATATATATATATATATATATATATATATATATATATAAATACACACACACACACACACACATATATATATATATCTCATATAAATACACACACTGTACATATATTTTTATATACATATACACTGTAGCGTCCAAAACTAAGGGACAAAATTTTAAAACCTAATATTTGTTAGAAATAACAACTCTGAAACGCTGAAATTCCAAAAGAATATTCCAATAAAAAATCCTTTGAAGACCTTAGAAGTGAATGTTATGGAAAGGAATCCCACTAACACGAATTATTTGTGGGTGAAGCTTAAAGAAGAATGGTCTAAAAATAGTATCGAGGATTGTCAAGAACTGATTCGTTCTTGTAGTCGAAGATGTGCAGCTGTCATTGAGAGCAAGGGTTCATTTACGAAATATCGATTGTACATGTATTTTTATTGTTTTTGGGCTGTTTACATTGTTCTTCTCAATTTTGTCCCTTACTTTTGTACGATCCTATTTTGAAAATAAATAAATAATTGTTATTATTCTTTTTCTATCCTTTGCAAATGATTCAAATTTTAGTTTGTTATTATGGATGATAACGACTACCAGTTGTCAAAATTTCAGCTTTTCAAAGTTGTTATTTCTAACAAATATTAGGTTTTAAAATTTTGTCACATAGTTTTGGATGATATATATATATATATATATATATATATATATACATACACACACATGTATACACACACACACATATACTCACTCTCTCTCTCGATATATATATATATATATATATATATATATATATATATATATATATGTTCAGACTTTTTCTCTCTCTCTATATATATATATATATGTGTGTTTCATTAAATAATAAAGACAAATTTTGTCTGTATAATTCATTTAAGATCCTGTTAAGTTTCTTGATAAGTGTCTTATTTTCAGGTGGTTGGAATTGGTATATGAATTTCCTGAAATTTTCCTGAACGCTTTTGACGCCTTCAAAATCTTACAAAGCTCATTTTTAAAAACACACCTTACACAAGCAAGCAACCCCTGATCATGGCCTTTGAAGGGTCCGAAAGTGCTCAGGACAATTTGGGAAAATTCATCTACCAATTCCAACCTGAAACTAAGACACTTATCAGGAAATTTGAAAAGAAATCTTAAGTTATACGCACGAAATTTGTCTTTATTATTTAATGAAACATACTTAAATGAACGACTTCTGCCTAACTATATATATATATATATATATATTTAAAGATAGTTGTTGTCGGTCCAAAGAAAGAATAAGAATATATTTTAAAATAGGAAGGTCCTCGATGAGATTTGTATTTTTTAAATTTTTTTTGTTCTTACATATGTGTAATATAAAGTTGATGACTCGAAGCAAAGAAAAAGACTTTAAAAACTTACTTCCTTGAGATGAACGTAAATTAAAGACAATTTTGATCAGAACTGAGGGAGTTTAGAAGGATAAAGGGTGTAGAATACTTTGTGAATTGGGATCTGTAAAAAGCAGTCTCCCACGCAAAGTCCTCTCACAAGCGTTAACATTGGGCCAAGAAATATTGAAAATTAACTTTTCTTAAGTAATTTTCGTAATCGAATCACGAGTAACATTTAATGGACGTGATAGATGGGCCAAATTATGAATTTTATCTAATTCAGACTTTCCTGTGACTCGTGACCCAATATACGGGCTTAGCTCTATGTGAGAGTGTGTGTGTGCGTATGGTTATGGGTTGGCTATGGGTGTGCATGTGTGTCCATATAGGGACCAGGACATGTTTGCGTGGGAACAACCGAGTCTTCCCTTCTAGTATAAAACAGATACAGAATAGATTGGGGGAACGAGAGAATAAAGAACAGTGTCAGTCTGTTATTAGAAGGGGTCCGGAAGTTGAAATGCTTGCTTCTGCGTGGATACAGAAGATTAAACAAAAGACAGTCGGTAGAGGGAGTCTGTCACAGGAAGTGGGAATGAGACCGACGCAGAAGTACTGACACTGCTACAGCTTTGAAGAAATCATGTTTTTATTCTCTCCGAGTGATCAGATATCCATTTGATCGTTAACCTACCTATAGCAGCCCACGCCTTTATATGGACATGATATCCAGTATTTGTATTTTCACTCAGATCTTGATGTAATGGCAATTAAGCGGTAATCCACACTCCTAAAACTGGAGCCTCGCCCATCAGATGTAGTTTAATGTCATACCCACGATCCCCTCGTTTTTTTTTTTTTCGTTTTTTTTTTTTAGGGGGAGGTCTTTCTCTTCTTCAGGGGATGCAGTCAATGAGTTCTATGCCTTGCTAATATGGCAGGCAAATAGAGCTAATTCGGCTTTTAAGCTTTGGTACAGCAACCAGTCAAGGAGAAGGAAATCTCCGAATTTAAACCCAGAGTACTTCATTGAACAATTAACCTTATGTCACATTCTGTCTCTGGCGGAGGGGTTAGATAAATACATAACTAGCAGATTTCTTGGGTTGATTTAACTTAAATCTATTTTTTTAAATCAATCTTTCTCTAATTGTAGGAGCCATCAACATTTTAGTGCTTCTTCATGTATCTGTGTATGCATTGATATTAAATACATAGGTTTACACCGGAACATTAAATCTAAACATTTGGAGAGAAAATAAAAAAACAATTTCACGCATAGAATCCAAAAATAAATTATTCATTACGTGACTTGGGTTCCTTGGATAGGGATCTTATTAAAGGACTTCTTGTGATACAAGCATGATCTTATCTTAAGGGTAAAAACCAAAAAAAAAAAAAAAAAATGAATTGATAATTAAGTTAAGAAATCTCGGAACGTCAGTCTTTTTTTTTTCTGGGTTCGATATCGAAAGATCCCCCCCAAAATCCTGTGACACAATAAGCTCCTCTGCTCCAGTGGGCACATGTTAAGTGCAATAATGCATATGCGCCAAATACAAGCATGTCTATGAGTATGTACGCGTAGCGTACTTGTATGTAAGTATATATGTATCTACTCAACACCTCTGCCATCGGCATGATGTGACACAAGGTCAATTTTTTAGCGGAATAAAATTGGTTTGAATTCTGGATTTTCCTTCTTCTAGACTGGTTTCCATACTAAGATTCAAAATTTCAGTTTGTCCTACTATTTACTAATAGTTGGTTGGAAAATAGATGGGTCAATACCTTTTCTAAGTGCATAAGCACGAAGTGAAATGCCAACAGCCTCGTCCAGGTTTTGAACCCGTGTCGCCGATCCCATTTTTTATTACGACAGCCATTACGCAAACCATGCCTCCAATATGTTTGTGGATGCGAGTGCGTCTGTATGGGTTTGTAGGGGGCTTATGCGTTTTCCTTCTCCTAGACTGGTTGCTATACCAGGATTAAAGAGCCTAGTCTGCCCTACTATTTTACCCATAGCTGGAAGGTGAATAGTTGGATTCATACCTTTCCCTAAGGTATGGGTCCAACTATGTGAAATGCAAACAGCCTTGTCCAGCATTTGAACTTATTCATTTCCTACGACGATATCCATTACACCACAAGCGCCTCCAAATACGTATTTATTTATTATACTTACATGAGTTTGTGTATAGTAGTATCAATAAAGATAGCTAAACGAATTAGGTCGGCAGATTTTAATTAATAGTAACATAGAAAGTGAAGGATTTCTCAATGGTGATAAAAGGGTTAGTTGTTTTAAATTTCCCAAATCAACTCAAGTCTTCGGACATAGAATGGTCTGAGGTCAGAAGATAAATCTAATTTTTAAGGTACTTTAGTTCTTGTAGGCTCACGTAAGAAGGGCGGTTTTCTTTTTCGGAAGTCAAAGTCTCATATATTCAAGAAAGCTATCAACACAGAAAAGTGACAGTCAGATTAGCCGTTGAACTAGCCCTAACCCTAGCCGTTGAACTGTGATCCCGCCCCCTTCTGCTATAGTTGGTCATAAGAAGAGTCAAGTCCAGTTGTGGTTCAAGTCTACTCACTTACACTGGACAGTGAAGTATCACCCCCGCTGACCAGGATAAACCAGATGAGTAAATAAAAACGACAATACCAGTTTAAAACCTGTGGCCAACTAACCTCTTCCTAAAACACAGTTGGTCGATTCGTTTAGCTGACGAAACTGTGCCAGCTGCGAACGATACGACCACAATACGGGTAATATATTTTCGTTTCAAAGTTCAATTCCCTCTTATATAGAATATACTAAATGTAGAAGAACAGCAGAGTTACTATTTAACCCAAAGTTGGGTGTATGAGGAGGCTCATACCCTTCCCAAGGGCATTTGTCCAAAAGTGAACGTAATAGCACGACTGGAGTTCGAACTGGCTTACTTAGAGGCCACAGCCCGGCACTGTAACCATTACGCCACAGGTAAAAGTAAAAAAAAAAAAAAGTTAGCGACCGTAGTCAAGGGCGATCCGAAGGACTTCCCCTTAATACATTTTTAAATATTTGATTGCAATCATAACTTTATTTAATGTCTAATAGCATTGTTTTATATTGCGCTTTTTCGTTATTCTTCTAAAATTATTTGTTCATTTAGTTATATCAATAATTCCCATTAAATACAAATAATTTGTACACATTTGTTGGCCTTTAAGTATCTTACACCAATAATTTGCAAGCAATTACATGTTTTTAAGTAACTACAACAAATAATCCTTTATAAAATATTATAGCTTCATCAACTAACTATTCTTCATACACATTTTTCAGCTATATCAACAGATATATTCCAAAACGAATAATTTTCTAACTGGTCAATTTGATCCATATATGAGACATCTATAGGTACTACCACTCCGGGTCAGTGTGTTCCTTAGAGTAATGGCAAAGAAGGAGCTACTCCACACTCCCCCTTAAGTTTACCACTGGAGGCAGTTTGATATCATACCCATATAGAGTTGCAGTCCCATCTTTGACGTCATATTTTTTTAAATTTATCCAGCCACTTAATTGCTACCAAGCGTGTGCATCTCTCTCTCTCTCTCTCTCTCTCTAAAAGTTGAGAACAAAAACTCTTGAGTTCTAGTCACATAATTTCCGTTTTACTTTAAATAAATGTCTAACAACACATAGCAAACCACATCATCAGCTTTAATGCATACCACATGCGGGAATATATTAATAGCTGTCCTATATTCAACGTCTCGCGAGAATACCACGGGACAAAATTGGGAGTAGACAGCAATAAACAGAGGTGGGATGGGAGATTGATTTTTATGGCTTATAAACCATTCTAGGGTTATTTTAATCCTTGAGGTTAGAGAATCGCATTCTTTGTTCATATTTACATTTTTTGTGTTGTTGTGTCTTAGATATTTGTTTGGATTTATTTTTGTACATCGAATCAGTCCTGGCGGCAACACCCCACAAGACACCAACTATACGGCCACCTGCCTCCCATCACGAAAACTATTATGGCCGAACAAAAGCAGGACGACCAGCATGAACATACATTCAGCAGCTATGTGAGGATACGGAATGTAGCCCTGAAGACCTGCCAGAGGCGATGAACGATAGGGAAAAGTGGCGAGAGAGGGTCAAGGATATCCGTGCTAGTGGCACGATATGATGATGATGATGATGATGATAGCTGGTATGAATTAAGCTTTCCTTCTGGACCGATGACCATCGTAAGGTAAAAGAGTCCAGTCAGCTCTACTATCTACTCACAGTTGAGAAGACAATAGTTGGATGCATGTCTTTCCCAATAGTATCAGCACTATGTAGAAGGCAAATAGCTTCGTTCAGGATTTAAATTCGAGTCACCATGTTCATTTCCTACGACGATAACCATTACACCACGAACCCATAGTGATATCAAGTATTTCCATCTAATACAAATAATTTGCACATAGTTATATAGTTTCAAGTAACTAATAATGATTCTTAGTAAAAAGCTCAATAGTTCTATTTGACCCATAGATGGGACCTTAACAGGTATTACCACTCCAAGTCAGAGTGGACCTGGAAGTAATGACAATAATAGGGTACTCTATACTCTCTCAAGATTCAGAACTAGAACCTAGCGGGAAATTCATTTGAAAATTGGACCACAGCTGTGGCATTGTACTTAAACCATTATTTCGTGCATTGAAATATTAGGCCAAAATTATTTCGACCTAATATATCTTCCGTTCCATCTGCCAATTTTCTTCAGTCCACTCCCATGTTCTATTAGACATGAAAAATAATGGACACAAATTTGCAAAGCTAACACATGGTGTGCTGGTAGGAAGAGTAAAATTCACAGTTTTTCCTTCTCCTACCAAGGTTAGAAAACCCATTGTTTTATTTACCCATAGCCGGAGAGAGCAGATGAATTCATACCTTTCTCAATATAGAAGAACGAAATGAATCAGTTTTGTCCGAAATTTCAACTCGGCTTGTCGATTTCATTTAAAGATGTCGCAGTTCAACACATTAGCATAATGCTACATACAGACGGAAGAGAGTCCCCGTATCGTAGTAGCTAACGAGTTCAACTAAGACATCGGAGTGAACGAGTTCGAACTCCTCTTGCGCTATCACATTCACTTTCGAACTAGTACCCTCCAGAAAGATATGAACCTCCTCATTCCCCTAGCTATAGTTCAAACTACTGTCCTTCAATAAGGATGGCATTATCATGAAATAACCCAAGAAGGTTGATGTGCCATTAAAACAAAAAAAGCAACCCATAATGAGGGGACTCATTTTATTTGTCATTTTTAAGATGATCATTTGTCTGCAATTAAAATATAGTGTATTTTAATCTATATACCGAGGAGATATTTCTTTTAAAAACGGTATCTGATTTATTTTTTGCTGATAATGAACCTTATCTATGATATCGTAGACTTCAACATAGATTGCTTTCGTAGTAAAACTATACTTTTGCCAGCCAAAGTTCTATGATAATCCTTCGTGACGTTGCAAATTTCTCTAAGACAGGCAATGACAAGAAAAAAAACCCAGGTCGGCCTCGAAAACTGTCAGTGTTTGGGAAATGCCATAGAACAAAATCCCATGAAGTTAACCAGAATTTAAAAAGATCTACACCTGTATAAGGTACAATACCTAAACCCAATTTACTATTTCCTGTGAGGTTACCTCAAGGAAAAGGTGCATTTAAGAAAGTCTTTCACTACTATCAAGTTAAAGTAAGGCATCTGTAGAGAGATACGTTGTCATGTGTTTGGAGACGAAAAAGAGAAAAAAAGGGAGATAAGAGACAAAGAAAAGAAAGAAAAAAAGAAAGAGAAAAAAAGAAAAAAGAAAGAGAAAAAAGAAAGAAAGAAAGAGAAAAAAGAAAGAAAGAAAGAGAAAAAAGAAAGAAAGAAAGAGAAAAAAGAAAGAAAGAAAGAGAAAAAAGAAAGAAAGAAAGAGAAAAAAGAAAGAAAGAAAGAGAAAAAAGAAAGAAAGAAAGAAAGAGAAAGAAAAAAGAAAGAGAGAAAGAAAGAAAGAAAGAGAAAAAAGAAAGAAAAAAGAAAGAGAAAAAAGAGAAAAAAGAAAGAAAAAGAGAAAAAAGAAAGAAAGAAAAAGAGAAAAAAGAAAGAGAGAGAGAAAAGAAAGAAAGAAAGAGAGAAAAGAAAGAAAGAAAAGAAAGAAAGAGAGAAAAGAAAGAAAGAGAGAAAAGAAAGAAAGAGAGAAAAGAAAGAAAGAGAGAAAAGAAAGAAAGAGAGAAAAGAAAGAAAGAGAGAAAAGAAAGAAAGAGAAAAAAGAAAGAAAGAGGAAAAAGAAAGAAAGAGGAAAAAGAGAAAAAAGAACGAGAGAGAAAAAAGAAAGAGAAAAAAGAAAGAGAGAGAAAAAAGAAAGAGAGAAAAAAGAAAGAGAGAAAAAAGAAAGAGAGAGAAAAAAGAAAGAAAAAAGAAAGAGAAAAAAGAAAGAGAGAAAAAAGAAAGAGAGAAAAAAGAAAGAGAGAAAAAAGAAAGAGAGAAAAAAGAAAGAAAGAGAAAAAAGAAAGAAAGAGAAAAAAGAAAGAAAGAGAGAGAGAATGCTCTCTTTGTAGTGGTGAACAGGAAAGGGATGTTCCATTCAAGTTTTAGATTATGTAATGAACTCTTGTCATAATGAATATATTTTGAACTCAAAGTCGATGGTGCTTAGAATACGCTGACTGTATACCCCTGCAGAGGAATAAGACCTCTCCTTCCCCTCCAACAAAAACGGATATCCTTAGTATGATACTAAATGATATTTGATGCTAAGGCTCCAGTTCTGGTATTGTGGAATACTTCTTCATTGTCACGACTCCCGGGTTCACTGTTCTGGATTGGTAGTCCATGTAAGGCTCCCATTAATGGGTTGAATAGATCTATTGTTGTATATTGACCTCCGACCCGGCCAGGCTGTCAAAATAGGAAATGCACCTGTGTAAATAACAAGTGCATCCGGTCGAGGAATATCAGGATATTATAACCTTGACCGTGGACGGGTTGAATGAGTGCGAAATTGTGACGCTCGCAGGAAGAAGAGTGGGCGTCAAATTATTATATAACCCGGGTGAAGACAAGAAGTCAGTCAGTTGGAGATCAGACGAGTTGGAGAGAGGATGCGGTAGAGAAAGCCAGCACCCAGAGAAGCTGGGCCCCCAGGCCCCCGATTGAGCAGCCCAGGAGAGCGGGAAAGAAACGCGGTTATGGCCAATAGAGTGGGGATCAATATGTTGCAGTTCTGTTCGGTCTCCAACTCCCTCTCACATACAACCCTTTCAATAAAGTGAGAGGTATATTTTTCTAAAGAACTGGGTCGCTCGTCTTTATAGTGTCGTCGTTATGATTCTGCATGCAGATGTATATGTATTATGTGGCTATACAACATAATACGATTTGGTGCCTTGAGCCAGACATGTCGTTCATGGCATGGTTTCGAGCCTGGGTAGACGATCCACGAAGCGGCCAAAGACAGAAAGAATACGGCACTTGAGCGGCAAGCGAAGAAAAATTTGAAGAAAAAGAATTTGAAGAAAAGAAGAAAAAAAAAGGAGAGGCGGAGATGAGGTTTAAGAAAAAAAAGAACCGTGAATGAGCAATTTATTATGAAAAAAGGAAGAAAAAAAAACAACAGAAAGGTGCAGGACAATGGTAAAAGGACAAGGAAGAAGAAAAAGGAAACTTGAACACTGTTGAACACAGCATATAAAAAAAAGAAAAGAACGAACATTTTTTTAGAAAAATAGACAGTACATAGATGAAAAAAAAAGAAAAGAAAGCTGAACATTTGTGAATTGTGATTGTAATATTGTTTTGACTTGTTGTTAAGTGAAAATTTGTGAGTTTGTTTGAGTTTAAAGGTGACATCAGAAATTTTTTTTCCCGTTTCATATTATGAAATTTGACGAAAACCATTAACAGAGGATTTTATACTAGGTTTGCTAATATTTATAATTATATTGATTCTAAATCTTTTTATAATATTGGGTTTTCGTGGAATGGGAAATATTTTTTTAGGTTTCTGTTTTTGAGCGAATCGTGGGATGACGCGAGATTAGGACAGAGATTCATCCAAGTTGTGTTACAGATTGTTTTGGGTAGACGGCAAAGAAGCAATTCTATCAAAGAATTCGCCGGCCCATGGAATTGTTGAAGGCCTGTGATAGCTAGTATTTTCAGATTGGAGTTCCAAGGAAGGAATAAAGGAAAGAAAGGCGTGGCCTGCTCCAATATTTTGTGGATGATGTCTGAGTCTGAGTCTTTCAGTTACGATGGTGTTTTGGATTCGAGCGTGATTTGGCGAAGTGAAACGAATCTGAGAAAGGCGAGGTGCCTATATATTGGTAGCCACGAGGGTTCCTGATTAAATTGAAAAGCAGCCCGGCGAGGGTGTAATCAGGTAAAGCATGTTCCTCAAGGGCTTACAAACCAATAGGCATGGTAACAGAAACTTAATAATGAGAAAAAATGAGTAACACATTGCTAATAAAAATTTTGCGTGGTCTATTTTATGTGGTTAACTTCATGCGTGTCAGATTGTGATACTTTCGAATGTATTGGTTTGCTAGAATTGCGATGCATTGTTTTGGGCCATGGTTTTTGTAGTTTATATGCAATGTTTTGGGCCTTGAAAATATTGTGTTTTAGTTTATGGAATTCTCCGGTTACTCCAGGTAGGAACCTGTTGAGCGAAGAACTGGAGTGGGGTGATGAGGAATCCAGGCGAAATGTGTTGCTGGAATGACCAGGGTCACTAGGTTTGTGGCCAGGATCTGGGACCAGAGTATGATCCTTTTAGGGTTTTGAAATTCTTCAAGGAATTATAGAGGGCCCCGTTGTGTTTGGGAGGATAAAAGATGCATCCGTATTGTACCTTGATGCACACATGTTAAGATGGCCAACCACGCAAAGATAGTAAAACAAATTTAAATAATAATTAGCTGGGCAAGTATTACATAGGGAGAAGGTCACCTTCTAAGTAAGATTTTGTTTTGCTGTGATTCAAGTAATTTCTTTTTGTGTTTTTTTCAGCTATGTTGTCCTGGAGAATTATTTTGTAAAATGTGTGTGTGAGGGTGATGGAGACGGACGTGAAGAAAATTCCACATATGGAATTTTGAAAACTAAGTAAGGGATGATTGTTGTATATTGACCTCTGACCCGGCCAGGCTGTCAAAATAGGAAATGCACCAGTGTAAATAACAGGTGCATCCGGTCGAGGACTATCAGGATATTATAACCTTGACCGTGGACGGGTTGAATGAGTGCGAAATTGTGACGCTCGCAGGAAGAAGAGTGGGCGTCAAATTATTATATAACCCGGGTTAAGACAGGAAGTCAGTCAGTTGGAGATCAGATGAGTTGGAGACAAGATGGGGTAGAGAAAGCCAGCACCCAACAGAGTGAGCCCTCTGGCCCCCGATTGAGCAATTGCAGTTGAAGAGAAAATGCTGGATTGAGGAACATGTCCCAGAGAGGCTGGGTCCCCAGGTCCCCGGTTAAGTAGCCCAGGAGAACGGGAAAGAAACGCGGTTATGGCCAATAGAGTGGGGGTCAATATGTTGCAGCTCTGTTCGGTCTCCAACTCCTCTCACACACAACCCTTTCAAATAAAGTGAGAGGTATATTTTTCTAGGGAACTGTGCCGCTCGTCTTTATTGTGTCATCGTAATGATTCTGCATGCAGATGCATATGTATTATGTGGCTATACAACACTATTTTTAAAACGATTCGTATTCAATTGGACGATATGAAAAAAACAATCAAGAAACAACTAAAAAAAAAATGTAAATATAAACATAGAATAAACGAGATTCCCAAACCGCTTGACAAAAATAACCAGAGACAGGTTGACATGCGGCTAAAATTAATATTATTGATATAATCCAAGATTTTTGCATTTGAAAAGTGTCGCATCGTTATGGACACACTGTATAATTTAATAATAAATATTCATATTTCAATAAAGTGAAAAGATAGTACCCCACCCACCGTCAAATATATTTCTTAAGTGTTCTATTATACAATAAAAGTTTGAGAACCACTTGTCTAGAAAATAGTAATGACATTTTAAAATGAGTTCAAAGGGCTCAGCTTCTTAATTCAGGACACTGATATTTGTCACTTTTAAATTTCTGAATACTGAAATCTTTATTAAAGGAGTCGGAAAAAATGTCGTTCTTATTAAAATTCTATAGGATAAATTTCTCACTTAGGTATAAAATAAAATAAGGATTATGCAAAAACAACTAACAATTCATCTTCGTGATTTTATGAGTAATCCTAGGAATCCAAATTATAAACATTTCAAAGATAACATCAGATAAGTTTTATGGCGTATGAACCCTTGTGGGTTATTTAATGTCAAATCCTGTTTATACATATATATTAGATATATGATTTATAAACACATTTTGTTGATAACGAGCCTGAGCTCATGTTTTTGCATCTAGTAAAATGGCTTCAAGTATTCCTATCTAACACTAATAATTCTATTTTATATGGATCATTTGTTTACACACAGTTAAATGGTTCCAGTATTGTAATTTAATCCTAATAATTCTATTTTGCATACTGTTAAACGGTTTCATATATTGCCATGTTATACTAATATTACTCATTCGTTTGCACAGAGTCAAATAATTCCAAGTATTGCTATATATCACTAACAATTCAATTAATCGGTCATTTGTTCAATTTCTAACAATTCAATTTAACATAAGTCAATTGTTTTCAGAGAATTTAAGTGTTAATCACTTCTATTTGACCCATATGAAACTATCAGGTGCTACCACTCCAGATAAGAGTGGACCTGGGAGTAATGGCAATGAAGGGGCACTCCAGTAGTGGATCTTACTTATCAGCAGAGATGCAGTAGGTGTATTCTACAGCCCCAGCCCACTGGTCTTGACAACATCAAGTCTTACAATTCAGAACTTTCATTTCCTTTTATTTAAATAGAAATATCAGATGCCGCTGGTAAAGGGTACTATACGAGTCCAAATTAATAATGAATCTTTAATTATGTTTGGTGAACTGATGATCGTCTGAGAAAAGAAACAATTTCGAATTATATTTGACGGTCTTTGAACCCCTTGGGTTCACGTTGTAACATCTGTCCATGATGATATTGATGTTTCTATTTAAGAAACACTGAAGAATCATATCTAGCACTTCCTAATTATCTCAGTTTAATCGATAATTTTGAATTATTAAAACCTGACATTCAACACGAACGCAGACCCCACAAAATTATCCGTAGCAAATTGAATTGGAAATTACTTTATTTCCTAAGAGCATCTTAATTTCTCTAATAAATATCTCACTGATGTGCAGATTGTGCTGAATTACGATTACATACATACACACACCCACAGATTATACACTCACAATAGATAATGAGAACTTTGCTAAGAGACGACATCCAAGGATTTTTTAAACAGCTATCAAATAATCATGTCCCAAAGCATGACACTATTAAAAGTAAAAGGGAAATCTCTCTCTCTCTAATGAAAATATGATTGACTTGAAACGTCCTGGCCGTCTAGAAATAGGCGAACTTCAAATAAAGTTAATAGAGGTAACATATTACTGCTCGTCTCAAAAATCTCAAAAGTGATCGATTTTCAGAGATGTATGTTCCGCGGTTCACAGAAAAAATCTTGAAACAAGATTTAAGATTGGAACCATTTAAACCGGGGGCCAAATGAAGTAAAAGTATATTGGACAGACACAGAAGTAGTAATCTTAACCTTAGCTTAGTCTGGCACATGACAAAAAGTTTAGCAATGGTCTGCTAGATTAGCTTGTTGATCATTAGACCACATGAAACATCTAGGAAGTAGCTGCAATTCTTATGTATTTAGAAAATAAATGTAAATCATTGAATATGTGTTTTCCAATGGCTGGGGGGGGAACAACAAGTGACCCATCAGCAAAAAATATTGAGAACCACAATTTAAATTATCTTGCATTTATTTTTTGTTTGATATGTCTATTTGTCACTGTTACGATGACAATGTCAAGTCCGTTACTCAGTTAAACTTATTGAGTGATTATGCAACCAGTAACATTTTGAACTATCCCAGTTGCAAAATGGTGAAAATGTGTCATGCTTGGCTCAGTGTTATGTATGGATGTTATGCAAAAAAATCATTTGATTTGTTATTATCATTATCATAATAATAGCAGTAATATCAAATGAAATAACTTGTCCAAAACAAAATCAATTATAAAAAATCTAGAAAGCAAAAATGAGAAGAAAAGCAACGGATAAAATACTTGAAGCGTCAAACTAAGGAAATTGAACATATAATGACGTAGACATGGCTAGGAAGAGGAAACCTGCAGAGAGAAACGGAATCTCTAATAAATAAATAAAGTTGGCGACAGTAGTTGGTGACTCGAAGGCTCCCTTTTCGATTGCTACTACACCAAGGTGTAGGGAAGGGCGCTACTCCTTTCCCTGGATTGCTCCACTTTACCCTTGATCCGTGCCTTATAATGCTGAGCGTTACGCAAAGAGGCAACAAGTACCATTTTGTAAGTCTTTGATATGACTCGACCTGGGATTGAACCTAAGTCTCTCGGGCCATTGACAAACACTATTATGCCAATGTCCGGTATCTCCACTAAAAGCAGCACGAAATGAGGCCATAAGAACTAATATCAAAGCAAAAAATGATAACACAAAAGAATAGTAACTGTGGGTTATACGGTGATAGAGATGAAACGGTTAATCACATCAGCGAAAGCGGCCAACTGGCATAAAAGGAATGCCAAAGTAGGCATGACTGAATGGGAAAAGGCGATCTACTGGGAATTAAGAGATTAAAACTAGACCATACTGACTAATGGTATATACATAAACAATAATCTGTCTTTAAAAAGTGGACGCAAAATTCACTAGGATTATGAGATACAAACGGATCACTCAATCCCGGGTAGAGTTTGCCTTTCCAGCGAACCATAAACAGACAAGAATTTGAATCTTTCCAGAAAGCTGAAGTTGGTGCCCTAGGAACGATCAGAGGTAAAATAAAATAAATAAAAAATTTAAAAAAAAAAAAATCAACTAGAATATTAAGACTTGCTGTCAATTAAGACTTCACTTAAAACTGGCGAGAAAAACTTGATTACAGTGAAAATTATGAACAATTTATACTCTGATTTTTACCATTTTTCTACTTGAAACTACAGTATAATAAATGAATAAATCACCAAAATGACTCAAGTTCAGATGATTTGATCCCGTTCGGCTCAAATGTTCTTTGGAAAACTTTTCTTATAGTTTCTACTACAAATATCTAGCTGTTCAAACACTGGCATTTGTCTGTAATGGAATCTGACAATATCAATTGACCGGAGATGAGTGGATGTTGTATAAATTTGTTTCTAATTTAGATTCGAGTTACAAGAAAATAATTTTATTCAAAAACAGTTAAGTTTAATTTATTACGAGACATAGCACTCTTGAGTCTCGTAAAACCATATTCTAAGTTTTAACTGTTTCACCGCCATATTGTTTAATTTGCTATCGCTCCTTGTACTGAAGTGATAAATGAAAAAAAGAGAAAAATGAGTGGGAAAAAAGAGATAAATGAAAAAGAAAAAAAGAACCAAAGTAGAAAAAAAAAAAAGAATTCAAAGAAGAAAAAAAAAAGAAAAAAGTTACTCAAAAAACATTTGAATTAACATGACATGATCCTGAATTTAAATATTATGAACTGATGTTTGAACAATAAAAATGATTTTTCTCAATAACTGTTATTATTATTATTAAGTGTGTGGAAGGGTTCTTGATCGCACATCAGCATGTGTGTCGGGTGTATCTTAGTCATTATAATAGACTTTATAGTCGCCAATTTCATTCCATTCACTGTCTGAACATGTTTAATACAAAATGAGTGATATCGTTTAACTACTAGTTTCCATGACAACAATCTCAATTTATAAAAATGGCACAAATAATCAGATTTGGTGTCAAAATAACTTATCTGCAAAATTTGCCACCGGGTGGAAAATGCGAAAGTTGCAAAAAAAAAACAAAAAAAAATTTAAAAAATAACAAAATCTAAAAACAAAGTAATTTGATATCTTGCTAGGTAGTAATAGTGAAATTTAAGCCGTTTTATGCTACTTTAAATGTAAACAGGGAGAGAAAGGATTTTTGCATCGTTGGTTAACTGTCGAAATAGCAACTACTTTCGATACGCTCTGCCGGCATTTTGCATTCACAGAAACCACCTGTTTGCTACGATGAAAATAAAGTTTTTAAAAATAGAATAAAACTAAAAACGAAGGTCACCCTACATAAAACTTATTAAAAAAACATGTTACTTTAAACTCCATCGAAAATTTAGAACTGGAGAAATTTAGTTTCTAAGAACACCGAAAATATAATATAGAGAAAAGGTAACAATTAACACATCCCTTCAAGTTGCTCATTAATGAGAAGATTGAATAAGAAAGGCCTTTAAATTTATAGGTCATGTTATCAGAAAGTGAGAAAAAGCCGGCTTACAGGAAGCTGGGTTTTTTTTGGGGGGGGTAGATTTTTTTCTAATTCTGTCTCTTTTTGTGGGTGCGAGACAAGCCGTAGCGAGGACTAAGAAGAAAAGATAGGAGAAAAAAATTGGTCCAAACTAGAACAAAGATGGACCCGCAAATCTACTCAGAACATTGTGTCAATCGTCCATTTACATATATTTCCACAACCTCAGTAACTGAACGCAAGGGAATAAACAACAGAAGCTCCTATATTTGAAGTGAATAGTGTTTTCCTTCATCCAAGACATGCTATGCTCAGCAGATAAGAGAAGAAAAAAAACTATATGGACAGTATAAAACATGTACGAGACATCATAGAAACTACGGTAGATTGTCAGGTTCACATAAGCATGTAATGTGCAAGACGCCTGATGACGGTAACAATAACTTTCTTAGCTGTTCACGTTATAGAACTTTATTGTACACTTACGAGAATTTATTCGACTGGAAACCTCATGTACCATAACGGTACCAAATAGAAGGTTATAATGTTATTACATTAAGAAGGACGTTGTGCCTTTAAGCACCAAATGTACGGTTGTACCACTACGAGCTCGAATGTATTAATGGCTGTATCGCTACGTCTTAAGTGGTAGCCAGACACTGTTGTAACCTCGCCGGGGGAAAGTTAACTAACACACAAAACTCGGTCTTAGTTTACTAACACAAAAGTTTATTTGCTACTACGCTTGGCGCGTTGGTAAAGTGTTCGCCAATGGCCCGGGAGACCGGAGTTCAATCCCAGGTCGAGTCATACCAAAGACTCAAAAAATGGTACTTGATGCCTCCTTGCTTAACACTCAGCCTTATAAGGTACGGATCCAAGGCAAAGTGGATCAATCCCGGGAAAGGAGTTGTGCCCATCCCTACACTTCGGTGTAGTAGCAATTGAAAAGGGGTCCTTCGGGTCACCCTCGACTACGGTCACCAACTTTACACTTCTTAAGTAGTCGTCGAGAGAAAGAAAGTATGAAAGCTGAGTCGACCGCGTTAACTGGACAAAAAGAAACAACATGTCACGTGGAAAGAAAGTGAGGGCAGCCACGGACCTTGAATTTTTCTTCTGGTTTTCTGCTGTAGTTCTAACGTGTTTGCTCGCTAGTTTCGTCTTCACAGGTTCACGTCTGGTGTGAGACCCCTTTTCGGAGTCCACCCCAAAATGGGGGCCACAATTTTCGTCTATCTTCACATTGTCCTAACTAGTGTTCACTCGCGTCTTTACCCCTTCGCGTTCGGCTGCTAACTTTCAAACTCGTGTCGTCCCTTACTTCCACCCGGTGGCGGAGGGAGGAACATCGTTTCCGGAGGTCCCACATTGCGCAAGAGATTTTTTACCTCTGTTTTTTTTTTTTTTTTTTTGTAAGTCATTTTAAATTACCGTATTCACTCACCCACGACTGACCGACCCACAACAAGTGCTCAAACCCGAGTTACTCAGAGATCAGCCGACCGTTCCCGCAAACTCCACGTCTGCTTTTTCGTATAATTTTCCTTCTGTCTCCTTTCATAGAAATTAGCCACTCGTTCTCTTTATAACTTCTTCCAAAGAAAGTAACAAAAACAGTACGTGAAAAGAAAATGTGTTAGTTCCTTTACTTTGTAAATTGTTTTCATTTTACCAACACGTGAAATACATACAACACAGATCCAGTCTTTGTCTATATCTCTGCGATGAACAATAAGTAAATAATCTATTAAATAGACTAAGCGTTACTCATTATTAAAATTACAACTTAAAATCGAAGCAAAGAATCACAAAAATCCATTCTTATCAAGATACTATAATCATTGGGACGATAGAACTCAAGAACGCAATACCACCTAATCATCTCCTGTTAATACTCTTGCTGTTACAACAACCATTATATCTCTCACACACACACACGCGAGGGTCATGGTTTTCTTTGATAATCACCTGATTTAGAGCAGTTACTTACGCTAAAGAACGAATAGAATTTATTGCATCCATCATATATCATGAACTGTTGCTGTGAATACACACACACACACATATATATATATACACATACACACACGTTGTAGATGTTAGCAATTTTATACAGTTGGCTTCAATGTAAGCAATTTCATATTAAAATCTACTTAAATCAATTTTGTCCACCAGCACTTTTTAAGGTCACATTTTGCAGTCCATTTCTATTGGGTTGAGTCAAATAATTTTTGTTTTTTGTTGTAACTATGCATTTTAAACTTCCAATATTTTAAATGTAACCAGAATTACTTGATTAAAGAGTGCCATCATTGGCCATTCTTATTTTAGACACGACAGTGCGCATCATAATTTGATCTATGATCTCACGCCCCAAAAATGGAGGAAATGAAAGTGTGTATTTGACATAGTGTAAAAGTACAAGCATGACAACAACACCCAAAAAACGCTACAGAAACACATCAAGAAATTTGTAGTGTTTATAGCCAGTGGGTAGAGTGTTTGCCAATGGTCCGGGAGACTTGGGTTCAATCCCAGGTCAAGTCATACCAAAGACTTTAAAAATGGTACTTGATGCCTCCTTGCTTAACACTCAGCAATATAAGGTACGTATCCAGGGTAAAGTGGAGCAATCCAGGGAAAGGAGTAGCGCCCTCCCCTACACCTCGGTGTAGTAGCTATTGAAAAGGGAGCCTTCTGGTCACCCTAGACTACTATAGCCAAAGTGTCATTATTGACCGTCAAGTTCGAAACTGATTTTCAAAGTTTCATTCAGGCGGTACATCAAGAGATGAACCTAGACCAGAATGATCATCAGATCTCGAACAAAATGCTCTAAGAGAATTGGTGAGTTGCAATCCACGCTAAAGTACTAAAGAATAAGCGCTTGACCTCCTCACATGCCAATCCACAATTTGCCGTCACTTGAGAAAGATAAGAAAAGTGAGGAAGCTAGTTTTTTGGCTACCTCATACCCTTAGTGAGAAGAATAAGGAAGATGACGTATCCACAGTGACAAGCCTTCTTTCAAAGCAGAGAAATAACCCGTTTCTCAACAATATAATTGCACATGACAAAAAGTGATTCTTTTGTGACCTATTACAATGCAGAAAGCAGTGGATTGGCAACCCCAGCCTACCCCAGAGACGGAATGTCATATAAGAAAAAAAAGCTATGTATATGGTGGGATCATTGTAGTATATTATTCATTTTGAGTTTTTAAACCACAATCAGACAATCAATGCAAACTTCTACTCTCAACTGCTGCAAAGTGTTCATGAAAATCAAAGAACACTACCCCCCCACACACACACACACACCCGTACTCGTCAATCAGAGAAACGTTGTGCTTCTCTGTGATAACGAAAGGCCAATACAGCAAGAATTACAAAAGAAAAAAAACATCAAGTTTAAGCTGGTCTGTTCTACCCATCCACCATATTCACCAGACATAGTACGTCTTGATTTGCATCTTTTCTTTTCTCTACAAAATGCTCGGAATGACAAAAAAAAAATTTCTAAAGATTGAAGGAAAACATTTGTGGAAAAAAAAAACTGAGCTCGAAACCAGAAGAATTTTATTTGGGAGAAATCAACAAGCTACCTCACATAAATTGCAATAGGTGATTGAGAATTATAGCAAATATACTATGGATTGAAATTAATTCATTATTGAATTATTAATAAATAATATTTTATTAAAATGAAAAATATTTTTGAGTCAATCTAATCGCATAGAAATGGAAATTGTTATATAACATTTCTACAAGATTTTACAGATATGACATAAGGTTTTCCAATCCTCACGTGAAACTGGGACCTCGCAAGAAGTGTTTCTAGTTGGGCCTGGTACTTTCCAATGCCGTTCTTTCCACAGTCCTTTTACTATCCACCTTTCCATACAAATAAGAACGTAATTTTGAGAATCGAATTGGGAGTGAGAATTCGTCTCCCAAGGCTGATAGATCAACTGCAGCGCTTTGGGTATAATTATTAATGGGGTGCCACTAGTGTTCCTGTGATGCACTTCCCAGATGGAAATGGGTTTTCGAAAGTAGAAATTCTGTTCGGCTGTAACTATGATTTATTCTTGGGGTCATAAGTAGAGTCGGGGCATTAAGCTAGAAGAAGAGGAACTCCAGCAGTTGGGGATTCCGGGACAACATAAGCACACACAGCTAATTTCGGGGCCGTTTTGAGACCATATAAAATACACAGGACATAAACAATCACATACACACGTATAAGTAATATTCCATTCAAATAAATATAAGTTTAACCTTCAATTTCTCACGACCCTGCGAAAATACTTGTATAGTAAGCAAAGGTAAAGTTAGCGACCTTAGTCGAGGGTGACTTGAAGGCTCCCTTTTCGATAGCTACTACACCGAGATGTAGGGGAGGGTGCTACTCCTTTTCATGGATTGCTCCAGTATACCCTTGATCCCTACCTTATATTGCTGAGTGTTGAACGAAGAGGCATCAAGTACCATTTTTAAGTCTTTGGTATGACTCGACCTGAGATTGAACCTTGGTCTCCCGGGCCATTGCCGAACCCTCTAACCATCATGCCAATGTTCGGTTACACTTAAACATCACTCTTCGTCCATGACAGTAATTTTATATATATATATATATATATATATATATATATATATATATATATATATATATGATGTTTTTTAAAAAATTAAGTTAAAATCCGGCTTATAAAATTAAATCAGTTCGTGTGGTAAATCAGGGACTGGGGCATTCATAATCGTTTTGATTTTTGAAGTTACGATTTAGAATAAAAGTACAATATACACCGGTGATTCAAACAATTCAGAATATAGGGAAATTAACAATTAATTTGCTTATAACGGCCGCAAATACAAACGAGAAAATTACTATAATTTTCTTGAAAATCCAATTTTTTATTGCCTGTCAAAAAGAAAAAAAAATCAATCTAATTTTAATGGTCATTAATAAACTGCCATTTTCGTCACGTATGTGTACATTATAGGATACAAATTTCTTCTAGTCTTAAAATAAGCAATAAAATCATACTTAAGAACATTCTAGAAATTTAGGATCAAACCCGTATTAACATTTAAATTACATTTTTATATTTTTCAACCAATCAGCTAAAAACATGGAATAGAACATTCTAGAAAATATGGATCGGAAGTGAACCAACAGAAAATATTTAGGCTCGAAAATAAAATAGTAAAATACAAATCTGATTGGTCAATAAATGTCTACGCGCAAAAGTTTTAGGACGATTCTTTGATCCACCTGTAGGATATAAATAACACAGAGTTAGGAAGCCCGAGAGATAAGACACAAGCTTACACACAAATGAAGACACAGAGAACACAAGCCACTGAGCCAGTAGCCGATATTATGTCCAACCAATTCCTTTCCTTCCTCAACTAAAGTTCGTGACCTCTTTTCAAATGACCGAAAATTATTTTCAAAAGGAAAACCCGACAAACTTTCTTTCATCTACGAGACACGCTGTCGCCAAAGCCATAAAACCCGCTATAAACTTAATGTAAGTAAGAAAGACTTATTTACGGACTTCGTTAACATGACCCTACGCACATCTTTAAACAAATTTATTTTCCTTTTGTCAAACTTCATTTTCTAAAAGGTCATTTACACATCATATATTTTTGTTAGTTTTCATATTCTGTTATATGCATATTAAATTGTTTGTTGTTTAATGTTCGTTGTGTTCTATTCCATTTCTTTCACGTGATTGTAAAGTTTTGTGTTGTATTTGTGGTGGGAATAATTTAGAGAGCAAATCAACAGAAATAACCAAATTACATACTCCCCCCACAACATGTAATATTTCTTTTTTCTTTTTTTTTGGAGAATGTGGAGTGGACCATTGTCGCCATATTGGTTTGCAAATAACCAAAACAATCACTCTTGAAATGCTAGCACGATTAAATTTTGATGAAAAAAAAAAAATCAATGATTGAGAGATATATATATCAGTAAATGTTATATGATCTCTTTATGTTGGTGTCATGGCTTAATTTTTCGGGAATTCAAAATAAATTCAGGTGAAAGTTTCATCTGATGATTATATACATGAAAGATTTAAGTAACAAAGGTGACATGAAGAGATGAGAAAACAGATTCTTTTACGCTTTATTGTGCCCGGCTGGCTAGTATTTGAGTACTTCCTTGATCTTATAAAAACAGTTTGTTCGTTAACACACAAATCACACACATTGTGTGTGTGTGTGTGTGTTGAATTAATAGATTATGGTGAATCTGACAAGATGATAAAATAAGTGGAAAGATGGATAAATCAAACTCAAAAGTTTAGTAGTAGTGATATTTCATTCTTTTTATTCCAAGAACTTCAGATTAAACATTTTTTCAGTTTTTCTACATTTAAGTAAACGCGGAAATAGATACAATAGAGAAAATAAACGCATCAAAGGCAGAAAGAGGGTCTAAAGAGAAGAGGAAAGTAAGGGGAGAAATAGAGATGGGGGTAGGTATTGGTTTAAGTTATGGTGATGGAGTCAAATGCATCAGGTTACATTAGAGATTTTTGATCATATGTAAGTTGAATTAATAGAGCGAAAAGAAAAGGAAATTGGGCAAAGAAAGTGGAAGGAGATGGAGGATTTTACGCCTATCCTTTTTCATTAAAGACTTTGACTGTAATG
>CAUZXS010001608.1:137500-141791 GCA_963585895.1 Sepioteuthis lessoniana | reverse complement strand
CCGACCGAATCTCTTCCTGAACTCCCTTAAAGCCTAAAAATATTATTCCTTGTTGACTGTCTGTCCAGTAGGAACCTAGTGCAAGTAGATCGTGCCAGTGCTGTCAAAAAAAAAAAAAAAGGGATCATCAAAATTTGTGGGTGGATTTGCTCTGTCTGGCCTTCTTGGGTCCGGGAGACCCAGCATGCGTCCACTAGGAACTCTGTCTCTTGGTCTCTGGGTCATGGCAGTAGATCCAGCTTTCATCGCATGGCATTTTTTTCAAGTTTAAAACAGAATTTTATGGCATATCATTCTTTCTCACGTCCAGATTGCATTTTTGAAATTCACCAGCTGTGACAATCAGGCTTTAGTAGGGTGTATTTCAATTCCTGCTGTAGCTGTTCATTTGAACCTGAAATCATAAAAAATTCGGCAGTCATCTCATAAGATGTATAGCAATAAAATACTGAATTTTCAAGAGTCTACGACAATTTTAAAAGCCTGTACAAAAAAAAAAAAAATCCGGAAACTTATTGAATACACCTCGTATATATATATATGTATATATATATATATATATATATATATATATATATATATATATATATATATATATATTCAGTGTATGAAATAAGACCTGTGATTTCTATAAAGACAATACTGATTCCTAATTTTGGTTCTTGATAATGGACTAGAAATCGTTGAAAGCGCAAAGCCCCGAAGGAAAGAGGGATTTTACATTTTCATAATCTTTTATACATATTCTCTTGTACAGAAAAGTTGAATAGAATATTATTAAAACATTCTTTTCGATTACATTTAATGATGCACATTTTCAATCCTACACCAACCATCCAACACACACCTATATGTAAGTCTTCGTGTTATTAAAATCTTCATCATCCTTGTGTGAGCACACATACACACATGCACACAAATATATAATTATACATACATACATACATGCACACAAATATATAATTATATATACATGCATATATATATATATAAATATATATATGCGCAGTGTGTGTGCATTTTATTAGCAAATAACATCGTTCATTTATAAAGTAAAAATAACTGTTTAAGAGCTAAAATGACAGTATTAATAGTATCCAATAAAATAGGGCCCAAACTAATATCATAGAGCTATTATATATATATATATATATATATATATATATATATATATATATATACATATATATATATATATATGTGTGTGTGTGTGTGTGTGTGTGTGTGTGTGTAGTTGGGCAGCAGTCGTCCATTGAAGCATGTTTCATTTAATAATAAAGAAATTTTGTCTGTATAATTTATTTAAGATCCTATCAAGTTCTCTGATAAGTGTCTTAGTTTCAGGTTGGAATTGGTCGATGAATTTCCCCAAATATTTCCCAATATATATATATATATATATATATATATATATATATATATATATACATATATATATATATAGATATATATATATTCACACAGATTTACATATATATCTATACACACATAGATACATACATGCAAACTTATATGAAATGTACTTAGATATATGAAGGAACTTTATATAAATGTAATATAAATATAAATATATTTTTGAATAGAGTGCTATAGATAAATAAATTGATAGCAAGCTCATTTCAACAGTATACATTTAAATAGGGTCTAATATCCAACATCCTAGAGCTAGTTGTCTGAATATCTGAAGCGAAGCTTGATAAATGTTTATCATTCAGGTTGCAGGTTCAATCTTGACTGCAGGCGAATAACAATACAAGAATACTTATCTCTTATACTCGGTTATGGTTAACAGGATCAGAACAAGTGACCTCCGTGGATTAAGTAAGGGGCGAGGTTTGAAGCCCTGTGTAGGCTCCTGAGTTCGACAAACACCTGAAGAAGGCTGGAGGACATATGGATCGAAACGTTGTGAATATAACAATAAAATACAAACCGAAAACTCTGAATGATAAACATCGTACAGCTAATATAACAATTAAAAAAAGAAAATAAAAGGAGTAAAATCATTAAACTTTTACTTTCCAATTTCTTGGTCATCAGCTAAGCGTTGGGAATAAGCCCCATTATTTTATTTGATATACAGATATATATGTTTACATATTTTTTGTTGGGGCAACATCCTAACACTTCTTCGAAAAGAAGAAAAATTAATTCAGTTTTTGTCTTAATTTCTGTGCTGGTAAGGCTCAATCAAAGTAAAATCTGGATGAAGCGTCGAAAATTTTGAACGACCCCCTACACATTATATATAAGTAAAGTTAGCGACAATAGTCGAGGGTGACCGAAGGCTCCCTTTTCGATAGCTACTACACCAAGGTGTAGGGGAGGGCGCTACTCCATTCCCAGGATTGCTCCACTTTACCCTTGAACCGTACCTTATAATGCTGAGTGTTAAGCAAGGTGGTATCAAGTTCCATTTTTAAAGTCTTTGGTATGACTCGACCTGGGATTCAACCCAGGTCTCCCGAGCCATTGGCGAACACTCTAACCGCTGGGCCAAATGTCCCGGTTCAACACATTATATATACATATATATATATATGTAAAAAAACAAACTTACCAACGTTTATGCGTCCTTCGTCGTTTTCTTTATATATATATATATATATATATATATATATATATATATATATATTATATATTGCATGAAAGGAAAATATATATTGAAGTTATAGACTTAAAGCTAAAAAGAAAAACGTAATGTATAAAATCTTCATATCACGCAGATGAATACGAAATACTAATGAGAATCGTTTATTCATTTTTAATAGAAGAATCAGTAGCTCCATCAACCGCTGTTAAATCGGAAATCCAAGAAAATTACGCTAATCTAGTATAACGTAAGCTGCCAAAATAAATAAATAACTAAATAGAATAAATAAAATAAACTTTTAAAAAGTACATTCAATCCGATATATTCAATCCCATATATATATATATATTATATATATATATAACTGGTAACAAATATACAAACTTAAGGTCTATATTATGGTAAACAGTATACAGGCACACGTAAAAAATTACAAATCTGAGATTTTAACGCAAGAAACGCTTTAGCAAAACGCCAAAAATGTATCAAAATTTTTCTACATTCCTAATACTATCTCGCTTTTCAATAACAAATACATCAACATTCCCGAGATTTTAAATGACAATATCATCTCAGTTAAACCCTTGATAATAACCATTGATATGGGGAACAGCTAGAACAGAAATATTTGTAGATTTTTTTCTAGTACAAGATTGAACCTGCGATGTGCAGTGTTATGTGAAGATAAAAAGAAAAAGTCAAAATCAACCCGTAAAAAACTGGTAAAAAGCAAAACAGAACACGTAGGTTTTAAGGAAACATGTCAACAACACTGTTGCATACATGTACGTGTACACGTATATGTGTGTGTATATATATGAGTGGATGGGTGTGGCTGTGTATGTGTTTAATTATTTAATTTAATTCCTCATAGGATTTGAACAGTTGAAGCGCTTCTGCGTATACGTGCAGATGTTACCACATTTAAGAAGATCTGTTTGTCAGAGCCCGTCTAGAGCATATTTTGTGAAAACAAAACAAAACAAAACAAAATCAAGACAACCCTCAAAACTGAATTTGTATGTATAAATCTATCTGAATTTACCACAATTTGTTTAGGAAAGATATGTCGTTAAAAAAGGCTGATATATATATATATATATCATCATCATGATGTCGCGCTGGTAGCACGGATATCCCGGACCCTCTCTCGCCACTCCTCCCTATCATTCATCACCCTAGGTAGATCTTCAGGACAACATCCCGTATCCTCACATAGCTGCTGAATGTATGTTCGTGCTGGTCGTCCTGCATTTGCACGGCCATGTGTGGGGGTCCATAAGAGTTCGTCCCTGCTTAGTTTGATATATATATATATATATATATATATATATATATATATATATATATATATAGAGAGAGAGAGAGAGAGAGAGATAGATAGATAGATAGATCAGAATATACACTACTAGATAGATATGAGTGTAGTAAACTTGTATATATATACGAGGTGCATACGATAAGTTTCCAGACTTTTTTCATATGGGCACTTTTATTGATAGTACTCACATGAAACTCTAGCCTCCTTCGAAGTAATCTCCTCCGGTTGCAATGCACTTGTTGTATCGTTCCAACAACGTCTGGAAGGCCCCATGGAAGTCCTCTTGTGTGATCGTGTCAATGTCCTTCGTCACAGACTCTTTCATCTCCTCAATTGTCTCATAACGACAGCCTGTGAGCTTAGGGAATAACCAAAAG
>CAUZXS010001608.1:120000-132500 GCA_963585895.1 Sepioteuthis lessoniana | reverse complement strand
GAAATAAGTTTTAAAAAGTTCAACTGGACCCATAGATGGGACCCTAACGAGTACTACTACTCCAAATCAGAGTGAACCTGAAAGTTATGACAATGAACAGCTTCTCCACTCTCATTAGATTTCCAGAACTAGAGCCTAACCATCAGATGAAGTTTAGTGTCATAACTAGGACACCCAATTTTTCAAGGAAATTTAATCCGTCAACAGGGTATACAGTTAGCGTATTGAAAGCCTCACCAACTGAGCAAAAAAAAAAAAAAAAAAAAAAAAATGGAAAATATTGCCGCCGTTTTGTTCGTAAGTTATAAATGTTTGATTCTAACATCCAAAATGAGGATATCATTCTCAGTAGATGAGCGCATAAAACAAGTTACTCATCTAAGCTACTCATCTAAGTAAGTATTTAATTCAGTCATACAAAGATCATTCAAAAAGTTCTTTTCTCACCAAGATTTTAGATTTGACGCACACTTCTCAATTTTAGAAAATAATCTAATTTAGTTTTTCTAGTTTTATAAATATAAGTGTATTGTTGCAATAAAAGTGTTCAGCTATAGCTTTTCTTTCTGCGTGTAGCTTAGAACTTTTTGAATGACCCTCATAACTGCTAGGATTAAGAGCACATCTTGGTATGAAAAAGTAATTTCATAAATTTACATCGACCTTTACAAAAGTAAAAGAAATTGTGACTCTAACAGGCAAGAGGAGGACACCTGTCTGAGCAGTTACACATTTATCAGACAACAAATTATCCTATCTATCGATAAGTTCTATTTGCTCTGCATTATCTAGTAAGCATGATTGAAAAATCATTGAAAGATTTCGATCCTTACTCTTCATGTGACAAACCAAGCTTTATTTAATAGACATCTATATTTCTATTTGCTCGTGTATCTATCGATTGCATATAAGAAAGTAAATAAATACAAAGGTTTATGTGTAGTATATATTATGTGTAGTTCAAATTTTTGGCAAAGAAATATTGACATCGACTTATGTATGAGTAATAACGGTGCAAGTTTGAGATTAAAGCTTAAAAGGAAGAACTAGGATAATTTCAAGAGCGCAATCAATAGATGACAAATACACGAATTGTAATTTTGTAAGGCTTTAATTTAAAACATAATTGGAAAGATTCGGTACTATCATTGGCTAAAAACATAATTCAATGAATTAATGATTTAGTGACGTAATATTACATAGCCATATACACGAATATGGCCATGTGCGAAATGGACATCGAATGTTGGTAACATATATACATAACGTAGAACACAGAAATCTCAAAATTCGAAAACACGTAACGACTTCTTTGTTCAGGTACGAAACCTTTTTATTACTTTTGAGTTAAAGGTTTCGACATAAGGAGAGAGACTCAATCTTTTTATGCTGGCTTCTTCATCTCACCCCTATCTCGTGCGGCACCCATGGCGCGCAAATTCGTCTCTCCTCAGCGAGCCCTAAAAGTCGACCCTCCTCGTTCGGCGTCAAGTTTCAACTCTCTAACTTTCTTTGAAATCCCCCAAATTCTCTGCGCGCTTCCTGTGCGTGACGTCACCCGAACTTTGTCACCCGTTTCATCCCCTCAGGCTATTGTGACATCTCTGAGTGACATGTCGGCTCTGTGCACGCGCACGCGTTACCACCTGCATCAAGGTTGCACCTAACTAACCCATGTTCTGAGGCGAAAGGTTCTCAGCCTAACTAAACCCAAAGGCATGAACCGAATTCCCTCGGCTATTATATTACAGTAATGACTAACGTCGTAAGTAGTGGGCACGTCTGCACGAGTTCAAATCCAGGAGAGTTTGTTTGCATTTCCCATTGCACTAATACCCTTGGAAAAGGGACTGAATTCAACTATTCACCTTCTAGCTATGAGGAAAATGTAGGAGCAGACTGGCCCCTCAATGTCGGAATGTCAACTGGTCTAGTGGAATTAAAACTCTGAATTTAAACCAGATGTAGATCTGGAAAGAGATGAGTTTTGCCTGGTTATTCCTGTTCAAGAAATGTTACATTTATAGCAACCATATGACCAAACCTGGTCACGGTTACAGTTAGCTATTAAAAGGGAGAACCTATGTTAATGGTCGAGCAACACACAATTTGAGTAGTTCCCAGTTTAAATTCAAACACAATAAAAAGATTAGGAACAAACCTCGGCTTAAAAAATGGCATCATTACTATTACTCAAGGGTCGACTTTCACATAGGACTGATTAAGTCACCGATAGATACGGTATGCTTCATAAAAAAAATTGTTCACTAACACTTAAAGAATAATTTTTTATGCTTTTTTAACACTATTGGGTTACACGTCATTTTGCATCTAAAAGAGAACTTTTTCTTGGAGATTTGTTGTCTCTTGACTATCTACAAAAACGCAAAAAATACTCATGTGAACAAAAAAAAAAAATACCACCTTTGCCCATAATTATTGCATTTAGAGAGTGAAATTTAGGCACAAATGTAACTCGTGTCATGGGATATAGGTAGAATTATCTGGTCAAACCCATGGAAATTCTGCATTTGTTGATGACAATGATCACATTATTTACTCTTGTCTACAGATTTCCGTATTTACCGACAGAATAAAATTGTTACGATATAAATGTACGCTTAAAAATAACGGAGGAAATAAATTAAAATCTGTAAGAAAAAAAGAAGAAAAACAAAGGAAGAAAAAGATTAGAAAGCTACTAAGAAAGAAAGAAAGAAAGAAAGAAAGAAAGAAAGAAATAGTAAGGGGGTAGTAATTAAGAAAGAAAGAAAAAAGAAAGAAAGAAAGAAAAATCTAATGAAAGTGTGAAGTCCTATTAAGAAAGAAAGAAACGAAGAAAGATAGATTTAAAAAAGAACGGGCGGAAAGAAAGAAAGAAAGAAAGAAAGAAAGAAAGAAAGGAGAAGAGCTATTAAAAGAGTAAGTAAGAAAAAAAGAAAAAAGAAAGAATAAAGACAAAATGAATGAAACAGCAGATAGCCATTAAGAAAGAAAAAAAGAAAGAAAGAAAGCGCGGTGATTTATTAAGTAAGAAATCAAAAAGAAGAAAGAAAGAAAGAAATTCTGAACGAAAGAAAGCGTGAATAGATATTAAGAAAAAAAAAAAACAAAGAAAGAAAGAAAGAAAATGTGTGAATAAACAATCTTCATCTATAAGATGTCGAAAATTAGACGCACACACACTTCTGGACATCGCGATACCAACCAAATACAAACTCTTACCCAGGAGACTTGCACGAGTTATAATTGAAGAAAATAACTTTTCAGATCGTAAAATTCATCATCCTAACAGATCGAAGAGTGAAATTAAAATAAAGCAAAAAACTGAATAAATACCTAAACCACGCCAAAGAGATAAAACAGGTGACAGTCATAACGGAAGGACTTGGAACAATCCAAAAGAACATGGAAAAGAGACTAGAGGAGCTCGAGATCAGAGGAAGCACTACTGAGATTACCAAGAATACCGAGCAAAGTTCTGAGGAATGATTTGTTGTATCATGGATTCCATTGAAAGCCACCCTCTAGTACGTGTGAAAAAGTTGCCGTATTAGAGCTTTTGCTGTTCTTCAGAGTAAAAATCAAAGAAAGCGATTAGTGAAGCAATTACTTGGACATTTTCAGAGAACTAAGAAAGCTGTGGAACATTCGGGTGAAAATGATACCAATTGTAATTGGTACGCTTGCCTCCTAAGGTTTGGAAAGGTGACTTGGAAGGGTCGGATATCGGGGGATAAATCGAGACCATTCAAACAACAGCATTGTTGAGAACGGCCAGAATATTGAGAAGAGTCCTGAAGATTTGTAGAGACGTGCTATCACTCAGACTCCAGTGGAAAACCATCAGCAAGTGCTGGTGTGAAAAATTCGCAAGAAGTATAATAATAATGATAATAATAATAGCCAAGATATAGAATAAAATTTGGGTTAAAATATGTGCCAATAAAAATGGAGAAAACAGAAACAATGGAAGGAATAGAACTGCTAAATCGCGAAAGCATCAGAGCACTTTGCGAAAATCACTAATATCTGGACACATAAGAAGCGGACACAATCTAACGGAGATGAAAGAAAAAAGCACCACAGAAAAACGAGAAAACTTCTTAAAATTTTAGATTTTGGGGCGTGTCACTCAAGAATCCCAGTATCTATCTTGATCACTTTTTGTCGCTGTTTACTGAACTGTCGAGACTGTCTTTTCTTCTGGCTATGGACAATTCTTTCTTGCCACGTCATTGAAGCGTAAAAGCCACATGGCTGTCTATGACCACGAAAAGTTCAAGTGAAAACGTTTTATCGTTTTAGCACATCTTTCATAGCTACTTGTTCATAAAATAATATGAGCATATTTTATTTGTTTAGACATTTTGGTGTATTCCTGTATTTATATTGTGTATGTTTTGAATATATCTATGTGTAAATGAGCTCATCATGTTTTTACTTCTGTTTATTCAGCTTTAGTGTATCACTAGATATACTTCTGTTTATATCAGACCTTGATGAGAGAGGATTCGATTAAATATTCTCCCTAGAACCAACCAACCTAAAACTGGTCATCATGACATGTCAGATTATTTTACGACGCACAAAATAACTGTTGAAAAACACAGAAAAACAAAACAAGATTTCCTGATGAAGGCCGAGTCATAGCATTCTGAGCGAGAGACCCGAAATTCTTCTTTCTCCCATCTCCACGATGTTTACGTAATGGCGGATTCTGAACATTTTATGCTTTTGTTCAGATTCCAATTCCGTCTCGCTTTAGACCCGTTTTTTGATCTGTTTCCAATGATTATGGACATATCTGTCACTCAAGTTCTTTATTTTTCGTATCTTTTGGCCAAGGAACATTTTCTCACTCTCTTTACCATTCCTCAACACCATCCAACTGAACTTGCTTTTCATCTCAGAGTCACAGATTTGGTAAAATTAACGATTTTTTGGTTGTTATGAATCTGCTACCCAATCTTCAAACAAGAATTCCTTTAACCGTTCCTAGCAACCAAGTGACAGCACATGTCCATTAATATCCTCATTTGTTTAGTTGGTTGGGTGGGTTTTATATCATATAAACCCTTGTAGGATATGTAATGACGAATCCTTTTTTACAAACACACACATACATACACACTGACACACACACACACACACACACACACATATATATATATATTAGATATAGGATTGTAAATGAGTTGTTTGTTGGTAACATTTTTAAATAAGCCAGAGATCATTTGTTTGCGCACAGATAAACAGTTTCGAATATTGCTATATAACATTAACAATTTAAAATTTATTTGTTGCTGTTTTTTTAGTTTAGTTTTAATTTAATATCATTTTATCAAACTTGAGCTGGGCCGTGCTTTTGCGCTATTTTTTAGAGAAGGAAGTTCAGCCAGATAGTCTATTGATCCATTAGTTGATGAAGTGAGTTTGATCCTCACTGTGTGTCTCATTACTGTAGCATTGAGTCAAACGAAGCCAAATTTAATCTTTAGCATTTCATAGCACATAATATAGCCTGATGTTAAGCAACATTGTCTCGGAACCCATTCATTGATGAAGTGAGATTGAACCTAATTGTGTGTCCTATTATCGTAACCTTGTATCAGACGAAGCCAAATTTAATATTCTGAATTTTAGCGTACATAACATATACTGGGGCTAAGAAAAATTGTCTTGGGACCTATTTATTGAGAAAGTGAGATTGATCCTCACTAGTTTAGTTTGAATTATTTGTTTAAAGGCTTATCAACTCGCACTGGGTCATTTAGTGCCATTATTTGATTCTTTGTAAATTTTACTCATTGTAACTTTATTTTCAGTGTTGCACACTTCCCAACAGATGAACTTTTGCTGGTCCCTGTACCACTTTTTGTTCCAGTTTGCTATGTTCATTTATGTAAACGCTATACGTAAAGTGATGGGCAGACAAAGCTCTTTAACCTTTGTATGGCAACCGATCTAAAAGAAGGAAAACTGAATGTTGAATACCACAGCCATAAAGATTTAAATCACAACAGTACATATAGTACATACACAAATACAGGCGGGCTCTTTTGTTTTAGATACGAACGGGTTTATCAACTTCTGGCCTCGGCCCATGGTGACACGAGGAGAGAGACAATTCTTAAAAGTCTTTGCTAACCATACTAAGCTGACTCCACCTCCACGCGTGGTGCATCTTGTGATGTTTAAGATCTCTGTCTATAGAGATTCGAAAACCCAACTACATCTTTCAACGGTCAAAATCCAACTCTACCTTCAACGGTCGAAGACCCAACTCTCGCCTCAATGGTCCAATCTCAACTGACCTTCTCAATGGCCAAAATCCGACTCTCTCTTTTTTAAATCCTCAAATTCTCAGGAAATCTCTTCTGTGTTTGACGTCATCCACACTCCAGCCCCATTTCTTGTCTGGGGGTTTATTATGACAAATGGTGATTGTCATATCCTTTGCGAGCGAGCGTAAAATTGCACCCAATGACTATGCACCTGGACTCTTAACCCGAATAGTTCAAAGCCTTACCAAACTGGATGATAAAATATAATCAAAGAAAAATGATGCATATAAAAAGAATTCCTTAATTATATAACATGAATTCAACTTGTTAAACCCCGCTTAAAAATTGACTGTGTGTTTCATCCTGTTCATACGGAGGAGTTGTGTAATTACATATTATATGGTGAACTATTTCATCACTCTATTCCCATAACCAACACTAACTATTCTCCCATAACTTATCTATAGTAGCTTTAATTTAAGTAGTTCTTATGGCTTTATTCTAATCAGTTATTCATAGTTATTCAATTTCTCTACTAAAGTTTCCTCTTTGTAGCCATGTACTTTAGACATGGAAAAATTCAGTAATTTTGGCGCCGAAGAAAAGTATCGCCTACAATTTTAAAGGGGTCATTTGCCAACTACCATAAAAACTTGCGTGTTGACACTTGTAAGGTGAGAGCGAGGTGGTTGTGAACTGCTTGCGAATTGAATTAGACGGGACAATTCTATCAGAGGCCACGGACGAATGAGTTAGAAATCTTAGAGCTGGAACCGATTCTCAGTGCGGCGGTAAATACTCTCAAAAGGAGACAACGTCAACCAACTTAAAATAAACGCCCCTTAGAGATTGTAAACACGTTAAAACATTCACAGTTAACAGTATCTCCGGTTATGGTCATGAGTTGATATTCTTTCTTTTTTCTTTTTTCTTAAGAGTTTCTTTCTTTCTTTCTTTCTTTCTTTCTTTCTTAATAGCTCTCCACTTTCCTATCTTTTTTTCGTAGATCTTCATCTACTCTTTCTTTCTAGTTGTCTATTTTTTTTCTTTATTTCTATCTTTCTTTCTGGCTTTCCACTCACTTTCATTCATTATTTGTTTCTTAATAACACTCAACTCTTTCTTCTTTCTTTCTTTCTTTCTTTCTTTCTTTCTTTCTTGCACAGCACACTTTCATTTTTTTCTTCTTTCTTTTCTTTCTTTCATTTTTCTTTTTTCTTTTATTTCTTAATATCTTTCATCATTCTCATTTTCTTTTTTTCCTTCCGACTTTTTCATTTCTTCTTTAATCTTTTTCATTTATAATCTTATTTATTGTGTTTTTTCTTTATTCATCTTTCTTCTTTGCTTTCATTCTTCTTCTCTTTTCTTTCCATCATTCTTTTTCTTTTTTTTTTTACTTTCACTTTTCCTAATTTCTTTCCTTCTCGTATTACTTCAGTAAGATTGATAATGAATTATAAAATAGGGTAACTAATTTTCTAATGTCTTGTCTTCTGCTAAAGTAAAATATGCAAATTACGTAATTCAATGAAAAAAATCGCAACCTTTGTTAAGTTACACAGTTGGCTACTCAGTTATTTTTTGACTTCAGAAGAACATATTTTTAGCAATAGACTTTTAGGTAGAACGAAGAATCAAATTTAGTTGTATGGTAGTTATATATATATATATATTATCATTATCAAAAAGAGAGTGAACCAACTAACAGCTTTAAGTCCCCAGTTTTTTTTTGATCATCAGATAAGTGACCATATTGGCACGCGAATATTTTTATTGAGCATTGTTTTATTTCCAACTGTTTGGAGATGCATCAAAGCATTTGAGCAATATGCTCAAAAATATGAGATAATCTCCTACAGAAGCTCTGTTGCGTCTCCCACAGCTGGGAAAATAGCTGTAACCTTACATATCTCGATATTTGAATTTGACATCCCTACACTTGATAGATAAGGTGTTGATAAATGATTGCTAAATACGAATATATCTTTTGCAGATTCATCTTGAGTCTTCCTTTCCAGTCGGCTGAGGATGTAGAAAACGCCGACTGCATCTCTACAGAGAAGGTAAAACCCCCACCAACGAGTGTCCTGATATATGACTCTACGACTTCAATATTGCAGGAGCTTCAGGGAATATAGAGTACCCCTACCTTACCACTACTCCCAAGTCTCCTCTGACCTGGAGTGGTAGTTCCTGATAGGGTCTCATCTATGGGTCCAATAGATCTTTTAAAAAAGAACTGATTGACTATTTAACAACGTGCAAAGAAATGATGTTAAATCTAAATGTTAGTAATTTATTGTAGTACCTGGAACTTTTAAACTTTAAAAATAAACTTGGTGTTAGATAACAATGCTTGTTGACATTTAAGTGTGTGCAAACAATCAATACTAAATATAATAATTCGTGTAGGGTAGGAATACTTGGACCCATTTAACTTCGTGCAAATGATTGAATGGTGTTGAATAGAATTGTTAGTGTTAAATAGTAATACTTTAAACGATTTAACTGTATGTAAATATAACCACTTCACTGTGAGCAAACTAATGACTTATGTTAAATTGAATTATCAGTTTTGAATAGTAATAATTGAAAACCCCTGGCTTTTTAGCTGGGCCGTCTGGCATTCTTGACGGATGGGGTAACAACAAAGTTTAAGCTATGAATAGACATACGTACCGGACTCGTATTACATCTAGTGAGTTCAAGTCCAGCACGAACCGAGACTTGTGCCCAACCTCTCCCTTCACTAAAACTCCCACTATAAAAAGACCTTGTGTCAAATCTTGCGTGGTGGGAGGCAGAGATAAATATCCATTTAACTGATTGCAAACAAATTAGTTTTAATTTATTTAAAATTTAGATTATCTACTCACAATTCCTTTACTAATCAAATGTATGACGATTTAACTGGGTGTAAACAAATGACTGATGATAAATTAAATTGTTTGTGATGAATAGCAATACTTGAAACTTGACAATATGCAAACAAATGAACTCGGGCTCAGTAAAAATGTTACCAACAAACCAGTTGCAACGATGATGTATGAAGTATAGGCATAAACAGGATTTGGCATGAAATGACCGACAAGGATTGAAATGCTATAAAACCAACCAACCAACCAACCTTAAGTCTTCTTATATAAAGACACAAACGTTGGCTCTCCGAATATGTATATATGTGCAAAAAGATCTTATTCCTTTAATTAAAACTCAATTTTGGAGTGGGGAGTTCCGATGGTGAAGTGGACGTAGGACGAAGCAAAAGATTTCGGTCTTCAGTGACGCCATTAAGTTTACTTTTGAACTGATACCCTTCGGGAAATGTGGATCTACTTATCCCCCTCCCCCAGCTATGGGTTATATGGTACCATTTATATTCTTCTACAAAAATGACTTTGGCATTAAACAAACCAGAATGGCTGATGCACCATTAAACAAAGATTAGGTTCGGAGAGTTTTTAATGGTATATCAACCCTTGATGGCAATTCAATGTCAAATCACACACACACATACACACATACACACACATATGTATATATATATATATGGTTTTTAGTTGAATAGCTTCTAGGTAAGTTTATTATTAAACGAGCTCGATCTCATTTGATTACACACAGGTAAATAATTTCACGTATTGCTATTCATTGTTTGCTCACATTTAAATGGTTTCAAGAATTGCTATCCAATATTAACAGGTCTATTTGCCGACAGTTAAATTATTGCAAGTCAGGTATTGCATAAAGCTTTCTCTAAAGTATTGCATAAAGCTTTCAAGTAAAGTATTGCATACAGCTTTTAAGTCAAGTATTGCATAAAGCTTTCAAGTCAAGTATTGCAAAAAGCTTTCTGTCAAGTATTGCATAAAGCTTTCAAGTATTGCATAAAGCTTTCAAGTCAAGTATTGCATAAAGCTTTCAAGCCAAGTATTGCATAAAGCTTTCTCTCAAGTATTGCATAAAGCTTTCTCTCAAGTATTGCATAAAGCTTTCAAGTATTGCATAAAGATTTCAAGTCAAGTATTGCATAAAGCTTTATCTCAAGTATTGCATAAAGCTTTCAAGTATTGCATAAAGCTTTTAAGTCAAGTATTGCATAAAACTTTCTGTCAAGTATTGCATAAAGCTTTCTAGTCAAGTATTGCATAAAGCTTTCTGTCAGGTATTGCATAAAGCTTTCAAGTCAGGTATTGCATAAAGCTTTCAAGTCAAGTATTGCATGAAGCTTTCTGTCAAGTATTGCATGACACTTTCAAGTCAAGTATTGCATAAAGCTTTTAAGTCAAGTATTGCATAAGGCTTTCTGTCAAGTATTGCATAAAACTTTCAAATAGAGTTTTTCATAAAGCTTTCAAGTCAAGTATTGCATAAATCTTTCTGTCAAGTATTGCATAAAGCTTTCTGTCAAATATTACATAAAGCTTTAAAGTCAAATATTGCATAAAGCTTTCAAGTCAATTATTGCATAAAGCTTTCAAGTCAAGTATTGCATAAAGCTTTTAAGTCAAGTATTGCATAAAACTTTCTGTCAAATATTACATAAAGCTTTCAAGTCAAGTATTGCATAAAGCTTTCAAGTCAAGTATTGCATAAAGCTTTCAAGTCAAGTATTGCATACAGCTTTCTGTCAAATATTACATAAAGCTTTCAAGTCAAGTATTGCATAAAGCTTTCAAGTCAATTATTGCATAAAGCTTTCAAGTCAAGTAATCCATAAAGCTTTCTGTCAAGTATTGCATAAAGCTTTCAATTCAAGTATTGCATAAAGCTTTCAAGTCAAGTATTGCATAAAGCTTTCAAGTAAAGTATTGCATAAAGCTTTCTGTCAATTATTGCATAAACTATCAAGTCAAGCATTGCATAAAACTTTCTGTCAAGCATTGCATAAAGCTTTCAAGTCAATTATTGTATAAAGCTTTCTGTCAAGTATTGCATAAAACTTTCTGTCAAGTATTGTATAAAGCGTTCTAGTCAAGTATTGCATAAAGCTTTCAAGTCAAGTATTGCATAAAGATTTCAAGTCAAGTATTGCATAAAGCTTTCTGTCAAGTATTGCATAAAGCTTTCAAGTCAAGTATTGCATAAAGCTTTCCGTCAAGTATTGCATAAAGCTTTCAAGTTAAGCATTGCATAAAGCTTTCTGTCAAGTATTGCTTAAAGCTTTCAAGTCAAGTATTGCATAAAACTTCCTGTCAAGTTTTTCCTAAAGCTTTCAAGTCAAGTATTACATAAATCTTTTTGTCAAGTATTGCATAAAGCTTTCAAGTCAAGTATTGCATAAAGCTTTCAAGTCAAGTATTGCATAAAGTTTTCAAGTCAAGTATTGCATAAAGCTTTCTGTCAAGCATTGTATAAAGCTTTCAAGTCAAGTATTGCATAAAGCTTTCAAGTCAAGTATTGCATAAGCTTTCAAGTCAAGTATTGCATACAGCTTTCTGTCAAATATTACATAATGCTTTCAAGTCAAGTATTGCATAACGCTTTCTGTCAAGTATTCCATAAAGCTTTCAAGTAAAGTATTGCATAAAGCTTTCAAGTCAAGTATTGCATAAAGCTTTCAAGTCACGTATTGCATAAAGCTTTCTGTCAAGCATTGTATAAAGCTTTCAAGTCAAGTATTGCATAAAGCTTTCAAGTCAAGTATTGTTTAAAGCTTTCTGTCAAGTATTGCATAAAGCTTTCTGTCGAGTATTGTATAAAGCTTTCAAGTCAAGTATTGCATAAAGCTTTCAAGTCAAGTATTGCATAAAGCTTTCAAGTCAAGTATTGCATACAGCTTTCTGTCAAATATTACATAAAGCTTTCAAGTCAAGTATTGCATAACGCTTTCTGTCAAGTATTGCATAAAGCTTTCAAGTCAAGTATTGCATAAAGCTTTCAAGTCAAGTATTGCATACAGCTTTCTGTCAAATATTACATAAAGCTTTCAAGTCAAGTATTGCATAACGCTTTCTGTCAAGTATTGCATAAAGCTTTCAAGTCAAGTATTGCATAAAGCTTTCAAGTCAAGTATTGCATAAAGCTTTCTGTCAAGCATTGTATAAAGCTTTCAAGTATTGCATAAAGCTTTCATCGTAAATTACTTTTTCTTCAATCGATATAAAAGACAAAACAAGTGTATATAATTATATTTCCGCATCAATTCTGATTGCTTTCAGATATACTTTATATATTCGCTAGATTTATTTTTGCAATTATATTGTCAGTTTC
>CAUZXS010001608.1:67500-115000 GCA_963585895.1 Sepioteuthis lessoniana | reverse complement strand
GAATGACCCACATGATGTCATGCTCACCCAGAAATTCCTTGAACTCAGAATCATTCCAGCACTCAAGAATACGCGAGCATTTAAATCCTCGAAAATGACCGAAGATGGACGAAATTACGCAGACGTGGACTACACTAACTGAGACTTTGGACAAAACTAATTCTGAATTAAAAAATAATGAAATATGATCTTCAGCTCTTCAATAATGCCATAAACATCAAGGTGGGAAGAATGTTTATCAATTTAGTAGCTAAAAACTCCCGTAAATGGCATATATTATACAGAATATTTAAAAGGAATATAATGAACTGATAAGTAAGTTGGCCGACCGAAGCCGAGGGTGACCCGAAGGCTTCCTTTTCAATAACTACTACACCAAAGTAAATGATAAGGCGCTACTCCTTTTCATGGATTGCTCCACTTTACCCTTGATCCGTACCTTATAATGCTGAGTGTTAAGCAAGGAGGCATCAAGAACCATTTTTTGAGTCTTTTGTATGACTCGACTTGGGATTGAGCCCCGGTCTTCTGAGCCAACGGCAAACACACCCACCATTATGCTTATGGATCGCAAATCATAATAACAAGAAACTAAACGTAAAGAAATATAAAATCCCTCCGTCTTGTTTTAATTAACTGACGTAAATATGAATGTTATCTTCTTATATTTGAAATATAATGGTGTTTATCAAGCCACAGTGAATACTCACAATGTGATAAGAATAGTATAAAAAGAGTCCACCAAACGACTTTTGAGAGAGGGAGAGAGATTTTACAATCATAAACTCTCTTTCCGCAAGATATACTATGCTAACAGCACATTATCATCAAAATATATAGACAGAATCCCCAGGGTGTAGCTGCTAACATGCTGGCCTGTGATATCGCAGTAAGCGGGTTCGAACTTTAGTCATATTATTACATAAACTTTCAGATAAATAACTTTTGAAAAGTATGAATCCTCTTATCCCATGCAACAATGGATTAAATATTACCATAACTGTTCTTAGAAAATGATGTTTTTGGCATTAAATAAACCACGAACGTTGATGTATCATTAAAAACAAAGAAACCAAACTGAATATATAGGTTATAACAAAGATAAATTTAACAGATTCTCCCTTGTTGAATGGAAAATTCTCAAAGGGCGAAAACGTGTGGAGGACTTTTTAAGAATCAGAGGTGAAATTAAGTCTTTTTGATATGTATTCCCCCACCCTTCTGTACGGGCAAGATGTGACACAAAAACAGTTTTTAAGCAGAGTTTAACAGGTTTGAATTCAGAATTTTTCTTCTCCAAGACTAATTCAAAAATTAAAGACCCCTGTCTGCTTCCCCGACACCTCCTTGATAATTAATATTTGCAGATGTAAACACGGGAACAAATACTTGCTGAGTCAATTAGCTACCGAGAGAAGAAAAAAGCGGGTAGAAAACGTCGGATCATCTATATCTTTACAGGTTGACTTAAGGGTAGTGGTTCCACTCAGTGCTTATAAATTAGCCAAAAAATAATTGCTATCAATTCATATCATGAAATAGTTGGTTGTGCGAAAGTACTTGTGGCGATTGGGATTTGAAATGTTTTCATAAGTTTATCTGAACATTTTTAAAATGCAACTTTATTCATTGGTCAACGTTCGACTGTTGATAGGTTGGCTGATTGTTTGAGTTTTATGGCATATCAACCTTTGCGTTTATTTAATGCCAAATCAATTTCTATAGAAATGAACTGTTCTATCTCAAACAGTTCAGTTTAGCATGAGTACACAGTTTAATTGTTAAAAACATTTCTATTTCAAGCTATTCAGTTTAGTCAAACAGTTTTATTACAAACAATTCAGCTTTATATGAGTATAGATTTTGTTTACACACAGTTAAATGTCAAAACAGTTCCATTTAAACATTTCAGTTTAGCATACAAAAGCAGTTCTATTTCATACAATTCAGTTTAGCATTGGTACACAGTTTAAATGCCAAAAGAGTTCTATTTTAAATCATACAGTTTCAATAGAAATAAACAGTTCCATTTCAAACAATCCAGTTTAGCATAAGTACACAGTTTAATTGTAAAAAAAAAAAAATTATTTCAAGCTATTCAATTTAGTCAAATAGTTCTAATTCAAACAATTCATTTTAGCATAAGTACGCAGTTTAGTTCTATTCAACCCATTGATAGAGCCCTATCAGGTGCTACCATTCCGGGGCAGAGTGGACCTGGGAGCGATGGCAATGAAGGGGTGTTCCGCATTCTCCAAAGCTCAATCATCACTGGAACCTCACCATCAGATTGTTTAGTGTCATATGCAGGACATTCGCTGCGAAGGGAGGGTCTTACAGTCGGTATATGCTCTAGCCCTAGCCAACTGGGCAATTGACTTTTGAGTGTGCCTTTTCTTTGTATTCTACAAGGTGTCCTAGATATAAAAACAACATAAGTGTTATAAAGTAAAGTTGATGCCCTTAGTCGAGGGTTACGCGAAGGCTCCCTTTAGAGCACCTAGGTGTAGGGTAGGGTCATATTCCATTCCCTGGATTGCTCCACTTTACCCTTGATCCTTACCTTCTAATGCTGAGTATTAAGCATCCAGTAACATATTTTACGTCTTTCGTATGACACGACCTGGGATTGAACCCCGGACATCCGGACCATTGGTGAACATTATGCCAATTGCCCAATTTAAGTTCTAGTTATGATTTTTTACATTGTAAATATCACTCCTCTACACACATCCCCTCAGGACTCATTTACATTATGTGAAACCCACTCATACCCGTAAGCTTGTACTAAATGACACGGGTATTTATTCACCCACCTATTTGTCTTGCACATCTGTTTCCAACAATTACACACTGAAACGCTCGCATACCCTTCCGCAAATAGATGCACACAAGCACGCATGCATGCATGCATACACACATTTATACATATACAACCATATAGACATAGATGCACACATTTGCACTCAAATACAGAGACACATACACACACATATATAATGATAGATATAAATGTATAAACGCAAATACATATGGGTCTTCGTAAATATATTTATATACCGATTATATATATATATATATATATATATATATACTCATACGCACATGCATATAAAAGCATACATACACATATATATACAGCAAATATACATACACTCAGGTATACAGGGAACTAAACACATAAAGATATACTCGCTACACGGTGACATACAGACAGTATCCAATATATATATATATGTATATATATATATATATATATATATATATATATATATATATATATATATAATTATTTAGTAATATATATTTAGTTGTATATGATTATATTATATCTCTATATATACATATATGCATTTCTACAATATATATCTGTGTGTGTGTACGTGTGTGTGCGCGCACGTGTGTGTATGTGTTATCTTAAGGAGAAAATGCACCTAGATTGCTTGATGGGTGTGGTTTTATTCTTCAGAATGCAGGGTAATGAGTCTTCTCTTTCTTGGGTGGTCTTATGAACTCTGGTCTTTAAATATATATATATATATATATATATATATATATATATATATATATATATATAAAAAGTTTTTCCCTGATTTCCTTCGCATATTAAACAAAACTTATGTGGTATATAAACGTTTGGCCTCTTGCAAATTATACTTTACCACAAAAATATTTTTTCGTTATTGGGGAAGTTCAGCCTGTGCACTACTTGTTGCCCTGGATAGATATGATCTTGCTTTATTCTCAGCCTGTCTCTCCCTATGTATAAACAGACGGATGAGTAAGTAGAAAGTGCGAGAAAATGTTTTTGTTGGGGGGTGGTAAGTATTAATATACCCATTAATCATTTTGTACATAAAAAAAAAGACATGCATTTTTAGGTGGCTGCTCAAAGTGCTCGTGCAAAAGTTTGGTCAATTGCATCGAAGGTGAGTAAGTGAATTATTGTTTTTTCGTCTCTTAATTATAATCATACAGATAATCATACGGTAAGACTCAAAATCCACCCACTGCACCCACCGCAGAGAGAAAAGCGCTCCCCCATATAACTATCAAAGGGGTGTTCCAAGTTTGACGCTAAACTGTAGTCGGTACTGGACTTGTCAGCGTGTCATAGAATGCACTGACTTTATTATCTAGTGATCGGTAAGATCCTATTTCTTCCCCAAAATGGGTGTCCTGGACAAGACACAAAATTGCTTATAATGGTCAGACTCCAATTCTGGAACTTTGGGGAGTGCAGGGTACCTCTTCATTGTCATAAACCTCTAGGTCTACACTGAACCGCAGAAGTGGTACCTGTAGGGTCATACCTTTGGGTCAAAAAGATCTGTTAAAAACGTATTCATACTTGGACTCATACAGTTCTTTGGAAATTATTTGTATTAGGTAAGAATACTTAATAGCGTTATACGTGAAGCTATGACTGTTTATTAAGAATTATTATTATCTATGAGATATCATATCATCATGATCATCAAGTAGCGCTGGAAGCAAGAATTTCCCTGACTCCCTTTTATCGCTCATCCCTATCACCTATCACTCCTGGCAGGTATTTTAGACTGCATCCAGTGTCCGCACAGAGATAATGAAAGTAAGTCTTCACTGACCGGCCAACACAGGCACTTTCATTTATCGGAGTCCATAAGAGAACGTCGCTTATGGGTTCGTTCTTGCTTCTCAAACAGTGGCCTTTATGGTTAGTTCGTCTCACTTAAATCGTTTGTGAGATGGGAAAGAGGTGGCCGTACAGTTACTATTTTGTAGAGTGCTACTTACAGGAATTTTTCGAGAGAACATGCAATATTTTTATATAGCTTCCATCTAGATCTTTCCTGATATGTTTTGTTAGCATCCATGTAGTTCATCCATATAGTAGTATGTACACAGCTACAGCTTGGAAGAAATCCTGTTTTATTTTTTCAGATGGCTCAGGTATTCATATGATTGATAAACTGTCAATAGCATTTCACACCTCATCTCATCTACCGACTGCAGTAACATCAACCGACATAATTATCATTAGACGGTTTGGTTTGATTTTATGGCATATTAACCATTGTGAGTTATTTAATGTCAAATCCATTTTATACATATAAACAGTTCCATTTCAAATATTTCAGTATAGCTTAAGTATGCAATTCAAATATCAAAACAGTTCTACTTCAAACAATTCAGTTTTACTTAAGTACACATTTTAGTTCTATTTAAATCCATACATAGGACCCTATCAGATACTATCACTCTGAGCCAGAGTGGACCTGGGAGTGATGGCAATCAAGGGCTACTCTACATTGCCAGCATTACTTGAGCCTCACCATCAGATTGTTTAGTGTCATATACAGGACATTCGTTAGAGGAGTTTCATCCCTCTGCAGAGATGCAGTAGGCTTTTCTGTAGTCCTAGCCGATTGTGCCATGTCGGTAGATGAGATATTGTTGCCGAGGTATATAAATTGGTCCTCTACTTTTAGACGCTGGACACTTAGATTTAAGATAACGTCTTTTGTGGTTAAAACATTTACCCTTTCTTATTTGCATTCACGTAGAGGCCAATGCCCCCACCCTCGATTCTCACTCTAGGCTATGTAGTAGGGTTTTCTGTTTGGGCTGGTGTATTGACAACGTCATTTGCGTAGTCTGTGTTTGTTATAGTTTCTGTGGGATATCATTTGCTTCGTGCCTTTATTAATGTAAAAACATTTTGTTTTATTAGATCTATGGATGTTCAAAGTATGTAGTCAACGCTGGGTATAAATGAATATGGAGCTTATATATCTTTTTACAAGACTTCAGTGACAATGTCAAAGAAGTCGCTGTCTCCTTCAAGTGAGAGAACTATTGCTTTTATAACTGTATGTAAACAAATGTCTCATTAAATAGAGATAATTTCATGAAACTATATATCTATTTGTGTTTGACAGAAATACTTTGAATACATACAAATGTGTGCAAATTATATCTATTAGATAGAAATACGTATCATTTGGGGAGTCTCGTGGCGTAATGACTAAAGTGTTGGACGACGGCCCTCAAAGTGAGGGAGTTCGAACTCCAGTTGCGCTGTTACGTGCGCTTTGTAGGGGATAGAAAAAAATTAAAATGATAATCAAAAATATGCAGAAACTCCCAGAAGCCACTGGCAGGAAGAGGGGCGATGCATGCACAAAGAAAAGGAACCGTCCTGACAAAAGAAAGAATCTCGTTCTCTTTCAGCAGTGACCAGCGGAGTGACAACACTTAAATCTTTCTTGCCACTGGTGGAAGGCGCTATTTACCGTCTTCAGACGACGCGTTGGTTAACCTTTCCTCTTGTAACAGCCGTCTCTTTTACCAACTACCTGCGACTAAAAACACCAAATAGTGGACTTGTTAGAATCACAATAAAGACACCAGACGAGTATCATTAAATAAATTTCCAGATTTTTTTCGTATAGGCACTTTTATTGATAGTACACATATGAAACTCTAGTCCCCTTCGAAGCAATCTCTTCTGGCTGCGATGCACTTGTTTTACTGTTCCAACAACTTCTGGAAGGCCCCATGGAAGTCCTCTTGTATGAGCGTGTCAATGACCTTCGTCATAGCCTCTTTTATCTCCTCAATTGTCTCATAACGACAGCCTCTGAGCTTAGGGAATAAGCAGAAGTCACAGGGAGCAGGCTCTGCACTATAGGGAGGGCGAGGAACTGTCTTGAAGCCCATCTTGGTCAAATAGTCTGTGACAAGGACGGAGTAGAGGACTGTTGCATTGTCCTGGTGGAAATGCCACTGACCCGATTTGAAGAGTGCTGGCCTCTTCTGACGGAATCTCTTCCTGAACTCCCTTAAAACCTCAAAATAGTAACCCTAACCCTAACCCTTTGGCCAATCAACTCTAGTGTATTGACTTCCTTACTCCTCTCACACCTCTCATCATTCCTCACATACTTCCTGCCTTCCTTGAATCTCTTATGCCTCTTAAAAACTGATGCTCGATTCATGCAAGATGCTCGAAAAGCAGTCTAAATCAGTCCATATGTTTCTGGGGCATTTTTTCCGGGTTTAAAACAGAATTTTATTGCATATCGTTCTTCCCCACGTCCAGATTGCATGTGACAATCAGGCTTTAGTAGAGTGTATTCCAATTCCTGGTGTAGCTGTTCATTTGAATCTGAAATCATAAAAATTAGTCAGTCATCTCATAAGATGTATAGCAATAAGATACTAAATTTCCAAGAGTCTACGACAATTTTAAATGTCTGTACAAAATGTCTGGAAACTCAGTGAATGAACCACGTATAACGGACTTAAAAACTACAAATGAAGAACATCAGATTTAGACACATCTCCCAAAGGTGTCTAACACGTTGTTAACGCCTTGAACACCAAATTTGAACATATATACCCAAAACAGACAAACGCATTTTAACACCTTGACTGGGGGATTCAACCATTTCATTTGTATTCAGGAAGAAATTCCTCACCCACTGAATGTTAAACCCAGAAATAAAGGCAAAATATAAAAGATATCTTCATCTCCTATATTTTATTATCTTCTTCTTTCATATAATTCCTTTACAGCCTTCATATCCAAGAAGTTAAACCAGCAAAACAACGTGAGGTAAGAATAAAATAACCCAGAATGAAGTGACATACCAAACAACAACACAAATTACATTTGAAACCCCATACACTTCCGGACTAAAATCTTTGGGAAATGTATGAAAGTCTTTATCCCTCTAGCAAAAGAATAAATATTTTCACTTAATATTCTTCTGCAAGAGCGGCTTTGTCATTAAATAACCCGTGAAGTTTTATATACCATTAAATAAATAAGCCAACGAACCAATTGCCATCATATCACTGTGTGCAAAATACTCTTAAGAAACAATTTACAAAAATGTTAATATAATTGTTTAATGAGTACAATTCTCAAACCTCTAGGCATAAGATACATCTAAATGGGTTGAGATTCCTTTAAAATCAATCAATCTTGATACTATGAGATAACCCTGTTATTATCACTGCTCTTAGCCAGTGTTGGAGATTAAACTGTATCTGGTGGTGAGGCTCCAGTATGTTTGTTTGGGTTTTATGGTATATCAACTTGCCCAGTCGTTTGGGGCTGTAGAATACACCGACTGATTCTCTGCCGAGTGGTAAGACCCCCTGACCAATGTGTGTCTTGATATGACACTAAACAATCTCATGGTGAGGTTCCAGTAATGCTGGAGCTTTGGGGAATGCGGATGACCCCTTCATTGCCATCGCTCCCAGGTCCACTCTGGCCTGGAGAGGTAGCACCTGATAAGGCTCCAATGTCGGGATTGAATAGGACTAAACCATGGTTTCTTGACTTTACTATTTTTTGTTTCTAAACTGGGTACTTATGATAAACTGAATTATCAAAAATAAAACTATTTTGACATTAACTCCGTGTATTGCCCATTCGGCTTGGGCAGTAGAATACACCGACTGAACCTCTGCAGAGGGGTACGACCTCCCCCAATGAGTGTCCTGGTTATGACACTAAACAATCTGATGGTGAGATTCCAGCTTTAGGGAATGCAGAGCACTCCTTAATTGCCATTGTTCCCGGGTCCGCTCTAGTCCGGAATAGTAGCACCTAATAGGGCCCTATCTGTAGTTAAATAGAAATAACTGCATATCAATACTAAACATAATTATTTGAATTAGAACGTTTTGACTAAACTGAATAGCTGGACAATTAAACTGTACTTAAATTTAAACTGCGTGCTTATATTAAACTGAATTGTTTGAAATGGAACTGTTTTTGACATTGAAACTGTACTTACACTTAACTGAATTGTTTAATATAGAACTGTTTTTGAAATTTAATCATGTGTTAACAAAATCTGTTCTTATACTAAACTGAATTAGCTGAATTAGAACTGTTCGAATAAACTGATTTACTTGAAATATAGATGTTTTTGAAATATAAACTGTGTACTCATACTAAACTGAATTTTTTGAAATAGAACTATTTGCAAAAAAAAAAAAAAATGGATTTGGCGTTAAATAACCTACAAACGTTGATATACCGTAAAACCTAACCAACCAACCATATCAACGTTTGTATGTTATTTTGAGCCGAAATCATTTTAATACAAATAAACAGTTCTATTTCAAACAATTCAGTTTAGCATACAAAAACAGTTCCATTTCAAAGAATTTAGTTTAGCATAAGTACGTAGTTTAAATGTCAAAACAGTTCTATTTCAAGCAAGACAGTTTAGCATAAGTACTCATTTTATTTCAATTTGGCCCATAGATAAGACCCTATCAGGTGCTATCACTCCTGGCCCGAGTGGACCTGGGAGCGATGGCAATGAAGGAGCACTCTGCATTCCCCAAAGCGCCAACATTTCTGGAACCTCACCATGAGATTGTTTAGTGTCCTATCCAGTACACTCGTTGGGGGTGGGGTCTTACCACTCTGCAGAGACGTAGTCGTTGTATTCTACAGTCCCAGCCGACTGGGCAAGAGGCTCTAGTTCTGGAGGTTTGATGAGATTGGAGTCACCTCTTCATTACCATTACCCCTAGGTCCGTTGTGAAGATGGAATGGTGGGACCAGTTAGGGTTCTCTCGATGGGTTTATTTGATTTGTTTAAAAGATTATTTGTATTGGATGGTAACACATGAAATCATATTATGGTCACCGGGAACGACAAAATTCACTAAATAACACAAGGACTGGCCTCTTAGCCGGGATTGGGTAAACCATTCATATCTCAAAGGAAAAGAGAAAAAATGAGGTACGAAAGAAGGAAAAGAGAAAATATTGCACCAAGAAAAAAGAAAATAATTGGAGAATATGAAAAAAAGAAGAAGAAAGAAACAGAAAGGAAAGAACGAACGATAAAAAAAGAAGCAAAGAGGGAAGAAAGGATGTGATAAGTAAAGCAAAGAAAGGCGAGAGAAAAAAAGGAAGCTAAGAAAGAATCAAGTAAGGAAAAAAAAAAGAAAGAAAAAAAGAAGAAGAAAAAAGAACAGTAAAGAAAGGAGAAAAAAAGAAAGAGAGAAAGAAAGATTGAAAGGAGAGGAGATAGAAAGAGTGAAGAGAAAAAGATAAAGAAAAAAGGAAAGAGAGAGATGCAGGAAGGAAACAAAGAAAGGAAAAACGATGATCAAGAAGGAAAGAAAGAAGAGAGAAAGAGAAGAGACAAAAAGAAAGAAGATATGGAAAGAAATGAGAATTAAGAAAAAGCAAAGAGAAGGGCAGAACGAAGAAGAGAGAGAGAGAGAGAGAGAGAGAGAAGGAAAAGAAAACAAAAGAGGGATGATTACGCAAGAGGAAAGAAAAGAGAAAAGTGAAGGAAAGAAAGGAGAACAAAAAATGTAGTGAAGAAATAAGGAGAAGAGAAAATGATATTAAAGATGAAAAGAAAGAAAAAGAGAGAAAAAGAAGCAAAGAAAAGAAAGTAAAAAGAGAAGAGTACAAAAATGAAAGAAGAAATAAAAGTTTAAGAAAGAAAGGGAAATAGATAAAGAGAGTAGACAAGGGAAGAAAGGGAAAGAGAGAGGGGAATAAAAGAAAGGTTAAGAGAGAAAGAGATGTTTAAGAAAGAAAAGAAAAAATAAAAGAGAAAGAAAGAAAGAAAAGAAAAGAAAAGAAATGAGCGATGGTTAGTCGGTTTGGTTTTATAATATATCAAACCTTGAAGATATTTAAAGCTAAATCATGTTTATACATATATGATATGTAAACAAATAGCTTGTTAGTAAATTTTAAACAAGCCAGAGATTATTTGTTTGCACACAGTTAAATGGTTCCAAGTTTTGCTGAGTGATACCAACAATTCAATTTTTGCACATGGTTAATGGTTTCAAGTATACTTATCTCATTCGAATAATTGTGTTTAGAATAAATCATTTCTTTGCACACACTAAAATGACTACATATATTGCTATCTAACACTGATAGTTTTATTTGCACATAGTTTGATGTTATTTGCTATTCAACATAGTTTAATAGTATTGCTATTAAACACTAAAAATTCAATTTAACATCAGCACGCAGTTATATGGTTTCAAGTATAGTAAATGATTAAAGTTCTGACCGAATGATAAGACTGCCACTCTGGGTCAGAGCGGACCTGGGAATAATGGCAATGGAAGGGTATTCTACTTTCCCCAAAGCTCAAAGACTGGATTCTCTCGATCTAAGAGAATCTTATCCAAGACAATCTTTGGAGTGGGGGGGTCTTATCTCTCTGCAGAGGTATAGTTGGCGTATTCTACAGTCCCAGCCGACGGGGCTGGAGAAGGAGAGAAGATAATAAAGGAGAAGAAAAGAGAAAGAGAAGTGAAGGAAAGAAAGGAAAAAAAAATGAGTACGCTAAAAATGTGAAGTGAGAAAGACGAGTGTGAGAAAGTAAGAAGAAGAAAGAAAAAAAAAAAGAGGCAAAAGAAAAGAAAATAGAGAAAGAGAAAAGAAGCAAAGATAATGAACAAAGAGGAGAAAGAAAAGACAAGAGAAGGAAATAATGAAGAAGAGAGAAAAGTAAAGAGAAAAATGAAGAAGATCAGAGAAAAATGTGTAGGAAAGAATATATATATATATATATATATATATATATATATATACATATATATATATTGTGAAAAAGAGTAACGAAGCAAAGATTTTAAAAGAGAGAAGAGTAGAGTCGAAGTCGATAGAAAAAAAATAAGGTAAAAGTTGATAAATACTAAGGATATCGAAACAAGTAAAAGGAGAAACAGGAAGTTTGTCTGGGGTTGGCTGGAGATTCCCTGTGACGTCATGGTTAGCGTGATAGACTGTGACATCGTAGTAAGCAAGTTCAAACTCCAGTCCGGCTCTTACATTTACTTTAGGTCTACTACCCTTTGGAAAGCTATGAATCTCTTTTTCCCACCAGCTATGAGTTAAATAATACCAGTACTGTTCTTCTACAAAATAACCCAGGCATTAGATAATTCCCGAAGGTTGATATGCCGTTAAAAAAGAATCTAAACCAAAACAAAATAAACCTAATGAAATTTCTCTAAAAACCAAGGGAAATAATTAAAATAAAATCCGGATATCAATAAACTGGAATTAGTAAGTTAAAAAAAAATTAATAGAATTACTACGCTGTTTTATAAATCATTCAGAGTACTATTCTCATTTCTATTTTAAATGCTTCACAAATCCCTCATCCTCATCTCTCTCTCTCTCTTATATATATATATATGTATAAAGTTGTCCGACCATAAGCGGAGTATGTCTGGTTTGAATTCAAAGTATTTTCCCTCCAAAAATGATTGCTGCATTAATTCTAAAGAGCCCAGTCTGCCTAAGTATTTTCACATTGCTGAGTGGGAAATAAACGATGAATTCATACCTTTTTCAAGTTTATTAGGGAATCACAAACTGCATTGAACAGGATTTGAACTTGAGTCGCCGATTCCATTTCCAACGGCAAAAAATGTTACGCAAAAGACGCCTCTCTGTTAATGCACACAAAACTGAATATAGGTGCTATAATCAAACAGGCGACATTTCCACACAAGACGGAACCTCTCTGAATCTGGTAGACAAATTCACCTACCTAGGAAGCAGTATCTCATCAACCGAAAAAGACATTGACATGCGGCTAACGAAGGCATGGACAGCTATCAATAGGCTATCGATCATATGGAAATCAGACCTGACCGATAAAATGAAACGTAGTTTCTTCCAGGCAGCGGTCGTATCGATACTGCTGTATGGATGCACTACTTGGACGCTAATAAAACGGCTGGAGAAGAAGCTAGACAGCAATTACACAAGAATGTTGCGAGCAATATTGAACAAGTCCTGGTGGCAACACCTCACAAGGCACCAACTATGCGGCCACCTGCCTCCTATCACGAAAATTATCCAAGTTAGACGAACCAGACATGCAGGACACTGCTGGAGAAGCAAGGACGAGCTCGTAAGACATGTACTCTTATGGACACCCACATATGGCCGAGCAAAAGCAGGACGACCAGCTCGAACATACATACAGCAGCTATGTGAGGATACGGGATGTAGCCCTGAAGACCTGCCAGAGGCGATGAACGATAGGGAAAAGTGGCGAGAGAGGGTCAGGGATATCCGTGCTAGCGGCACAACATGATGATATATATATATATATATATATATATTCCGCTAATGGTCGGCCTACTTATATATACATATATATAAGAGAGAGAGAGAGAGAGAGAGAGAGAGAGAGAGAGAGAGTGTGTGTGTGTGTGTGTGTGTGTGTATGTATGTGTGTGTGTGTGTGTACAATGTAGGGGGAGGTCTGCAAGTATTGTCAAAGGATAAAATGTTCACTCACTGGACAAAAGAAAAAGTGATCAACATCAAGAGATAGATGATTCGGTTTCAATGTTTAATGACAAATCAACCTCCTTGGGCTATTTGATGCCAAAGTCATCTTGAGAACGAGAAGAACAGAGAGACGAGTATGCATAAGAAGGGAAAAGGGAGAAAAAGAGAAGAGAAAGAAAGAATGAGAGATAGGAAACACAGAAAGATGAGAAAATGATAAGGAAGCAAAGAAAGAGAAAGAAAGAAAATGAAGGAGAACGAGAGAAATGAATCAAAGAATGACAGGAGAAAAAGAAGTAAAAGAAAGGAAGGAGAAGAGATTAAGAAAAGTGAAGGAAAGCGGGGAGAAGAGAGAAAGAGAAGAGAAGGAAAGCGAGGAGAAGAGAGAAAGGGACGTGAATGAAAAAGAAAGAAATGAGAGAAAGAAAAGTGGAAGAAAGAAAGGAAAAATAAAAAGAGAAGAGAAAGAAAAGAAGGAGAAGTGTGAAAGAGAAGTGAAGAAAAGGAGAGAAGAAAGAATAGAGAGAGAGAGAAAGTGAGGGAAAGAAGAAGAAGAAGAAGAAGAAGAAGAAGAAGAAGAAGAAGAAGAAGAAGAAGAAGAAGAAGTGAAAGAAAGCAAGAAGAGAAAAAGAAAAATGAAGGAAAAGAAAGAAAACAGAGAAATAGAAGCGAAGGAAGGGAAACCAAAGAGAAAATGTGAAGCGATGGAAAGAGAGAAAAATATGCAAAAATATAGAAAACAATTTTGATTAGGTTTTCTCGAATTTCTATCTAATACTAATAGATGTATGGTTTCAAGTAATTATTTCTATTTAATAATAAGGATTTTGTGATGATTCTTCTTACGTAAATTTAGAAAAAATCATTTATTTTACCTACTTAAATGTTTTTACTTTTTTTAAATTCTAATTCCGATTAAATTTCCTCGCGTAAGAATTCAAATATCCTTTAGATAGAACAACAACAAGATTTAGTACATGGAATATTGTGTCTGTAACGCTAGATGGGTGTTCCTTTAAAAACGTGTCTTAGAAGACAGAGTCTTTCGTAAATGAAAACAGACTTGATGAGTCAGGACGCACATACTCTTGCAAGGCTCACGTTATACATCCTGCAACTGCTGTCTCCACCCGTATGCGGTTTGTGCCCGTGTGCACGTCGAAAGTTAGGAAGACTTTCGCCTTGATTAAAACTGCTTTGAGTTCATCGATCTATTGCGATAAGGAGTGAGTGGTTTGTTGTATAACTTAGTGATACATGTGAAGCCCCAGGGTTCCGTCTAGAAAAAAAAATATTCAATTGTTTTTGCTTTTTGTTTTAGCATACTGAAGACCTATTTCCAATAAGGCAATTTGTCAGTTTTGAAAAATTGAAAAAAAAAGTAAAAAGGAAAAAAGATTTTATATGATTTTAAATATGGATTCTAGTTTACGGTATAAAAACTATTTCAAAACGATCTCTGAGTTTCCAACACGCATGTATACAAGTTATGTTTTCCTTGATTTTATTTACAAATATCAAATTTAAAATGGTGAAATCTACGTCATAATTGATTTCGTCCACTCCTATTATCGATTTTATATGGTTTATAACATAAACATAACGATCTCTGAAAAAGTAAAAAAAAAAAAATTCCCAAATCTTTTTTCTTTTCTTTTTTTTGGCACACAGAAGACTTATCTCTCATCATGTAATTTGTTAATTTCGAAAAAAAAAAATGTTACATGATTTTTAATGTGGGTTCAAATTTACGATATAAATCCTATTTCGAAACGATCCTAAAGTTTCCGATATGCATTTATACCCGTTATGTTTTCCTCGGTATGTATAACAAATGGGAACATCGAAATATTCATGTTATTGAAATTTGGGTCCAAGAAGTTTCTATTCCCTCGTATTTTAGCCAATCAAAAAGATCAGATTATCATTTCGTGTAGAAAATGTTTAGGTGCAAAGATTTTTATTTACTGTTAAAGGCAGTTGTTTTGCTTAAGGCAGCTTGTTTAATATATTACTCTTGCGGGAGATTCTGTAAAAATAATTTCACAAAACATACCAAAATATCTGGTGACTTTAGCATGCCACCCTGTCATAAATCTACATTCATGAAGATCGCTGATTACATTATCAAATGATAACACACACACACACACACACACACACACACGCACACACACACACGCATATATATATATATATATATATATATATATATATATATATATATATAAGAAGTCGTAAATTTCACCATTTTTGAAAATAAGTAACTTTTACAAGTATAATCTTACGTTCCACAATTAGTGTTACGATTCGATATCAATTCTTTGTCCTCGTGATACCCATTTATCACTCACCTATTGGAATATCACATTCCTTCATGGAATTTTCTCTTTGATGGTGACAATTAAAATTCGGATAATTATTTTCGTCGATATCCAAATAATCATTCGAAGATAAAAAATCAACCGGTGCTGCGATTCTTCTCCACTGGTTGGCCAATATCGGGTAAATCCTTTTTGTCAACATTTACAGCCCGATTATGTGCTGTATGTGCTTTTATTACCGTGTTCGTAAACTGGTATTTTATTCTCTACGATACAGGCCCAGTTTTTTCAACAATTATGAAATTTGGTTTCCGACTTTTATCTGATTTTCCACGTTTTTGGTGATTCTTGTAATTGACGAAAATCTCCAACCTTAAAGTCTACATCCTTGATTATATTTTTGAACCTATCATTGCTTTACTTTCTTTCGGTTGTTCCTGACTAAAGTAAAATGACTGTGATATTCTTGGAGGGCAATATTATGATACTCATCTCCATAGTACCACTAGTAATGCTTCAATATATTGTCAAGTTGGAATATGATACTACTACTACTACTAATAATAATATTAATAATAACAATAATAATAATCTTCCATGAAGTAATTGAAACAGTAACAATTTTACAGATTCATTAACGTTTAATCGAAGGGCTGCAAGCATCTGATTGATGTATTGATCTTACAAACGCTCATTATCCCCTATTTTCTTTGCTAAAATATCATTCATGGTTCTATGTACTATTTCTACCTTACCGTTACTTTGGGGATGGTAAAAAGATACGACCGCATGATATATGTTTAATTCTTCTAAGGTTTTCTTTATGATTTTCTTGATATTCTCAGAACCATTATCAGATGTTATCTAGAAAAGGATACCAAATCTACGAAATATATCATTTACTAATGTGTGATTGACGGTCTCCGCTTTCTTATTAGGGACCGGAAAATATTCGGGCCATCCATTATAAATATTTATGAATGAAACGATATATTAATTTCCTGAAAGTATTTTATCTATCACAACTTTTCGAAAAGAAATGGAGGAATATCACATTTTGGCATACATGGTCGGTATGTACTTCAATTTCTTGTGTGACTTAGAATACACCGATTTACGTATTCAAAGACTTACCTCATTAGGTCAAAAATATTTATGTATTTACTTAGAAAGTTTTTTTCCGTAACCACATGACCGTTATCCTCATGGTACTATACGAGTACTCACGTCCTTAAATGTGACAATATGTATAATCTCACCACTGGCTCGTCGTCAGGTTGAGACAGGTAATAGACAACCTTGACCATAATTATGTATTTCTTTTATCCCAACTTATTGGCTTTACCTCTCTTTATTCTGTTTTTACGCTCTGAAATATCCTTATCTGAATCCTGGTCTCTTATAAAATCTATACCTGGCAATAATAGTCTTTAATATTCTATTGGTTGGGGTACCTTGACGCAAACTCCCGGGACTCAAAAGATTGGAATTTATGGTTCTAACATCAGTCGCGCTATCATCAATCTCTTTCGGTTTCTCACATTCCTCTCTTGGGGCGCCCTTCGAACGAGAAAACAAGTCAGCACAAACTTTATTATTGCCTTGTAGATATTCTATCTTACACTTGTACTCAGTTATGTTCAAAGCTCACACCTGTATTTTCCTATTCTGCATGGGGGAGTTCAGTAAATATTGTAAGGTCTTATGATCTGTGTATATTGTAAAAGTATCAACATATAAGTCACCGTGGAGCTTTTGTAACAAATAATGAATGGCATATTATACCAACTTTTCTATCATTGACAAACTCTGGGTATTACTTAAATGCAATTTATACCCTTTCTTGAGGTCTGGATGTGCTAAAGTCACCCTGTCCGAAAGCATTTTCTTTAGGTGGTTTAATGCTACCTGACATGTCCCACTGGAAATGGGAATACATTAATCGTTCAGCTATGCTAGAATAATCTGGAATTCCCCTTCTATAGAACAAACATATTCCGATGGAGCCCTTCATTTCCCTCAAGGTGCTAAGGTTAGCCACTGCCTGTATTGCCTTAACCGGCAATATTTCCTTACTAAAACTCCTAAATCCCAAATATTGGGTCTTTTCTGAAAGAACTCATATTTTGCAAACTTTAATTTGATGTTATGTTTCTCCAAACTTTCTGTTCATGTTTTAGATGATTCTCTACTCTGTCTGAAAATACCAAAATGTATTCTAAATATGTTAGTACTTTGTTTTTCTCTCCTTCTAAAATTACAGACATTACCTCCTGGAATACTCCAGATACGTTAGCAAGCACAAAGGGTGTAACGTTGGACTGAAAGATCTCCTGGTGACATATCAATGATGCTTTTCCCTTATCATCTTCATGCAATTCTACTTGCTGATAGCCAGATTTTAAATCTAATGTTGAAAAATATTTTGATGAACCGAAAAATACTGAGATATCATCGATAACCCTAAAATCTACACAGAATCGTTTGCTACCATCAGTTTTCTCAACTAAAACTAGTGGAAATTCCCATGGACTCCTCGAACTTTATACAATTCCAATGTCGAGCAGTTCGTTAATTAACCCCGTCGGTTAGGCCTGTAGAATACACTGACAGCATCTCTGCACAGAGGTAAGACCCCATCCAACGATTGCCGTGGATATGACACTAATCAATCTGATTGTGAGGCTCCTGTAATGCTGGAGCTTTGGGGAATGCAGAGTACTCCTGCATTGCCAACGCTCCCAGTTCCACTCTGGCTCGGAGTGGTAGCACCTGATAGGGTCCTATGTATAGGTTAAAAAGAACTAAACTGTGTACTTATGCTAAACCGAATTGTTTGAAATAGAACTGTTTTGTAAATTAAACTGTGCTCTTAGGCTAAACTGAATTGTTTGAAAAAGAACTGTTTATATGAATAAAAATGGATTTGGTTTTAGATAACTTTCAATGCTTGATATGCCATAAAACCAAACCAAACTAAGCCAAATTTCTTTAATGGCCTCGTCTACAAACTTTCCCCCGGAGGGGAGTACGATACGACTGTTTCTTTATGGCTTCATAGTCCCTCATATCAATTTTTATTCTTTCAGTGTCCGTCGAACCAAAATCCTTATCCTCATTTGCGAACAAATGTTTTTTTTTTCTTCAACAGTTCCATTATTTTGTCCTTAAATTCTAAAAGCACTTCAACTTTAACTTATTCCTCATTTGTAATCCAGTGCTTCGCTTATTCTAGCTGCCCTATTAAGTGTATCTATGAGAGAGCGCCGTTTTGAAATTATCATGGGATTAGTGCCGTTCATTATTAATATCAGGACTATATGAGATTTTTCCAACGTGTCTACTGCATTAGCTACAGATATACCGAATAGTTTACTCAAATAGTCCGAGGTTGGCTTTTCTATCTGGTATGTGTGTCCATATCCCTCCAAATTCGTGTCTTTCTCCGTACGGGTATATATAGTGGGGTTTCACTACTTACTGGTCAATCAAATTTAACTATCGGTGGAATGTACGTAACCTTCTTCTAATGTTACATACTCAGTATAAGAGCCCCTAATTCGAAGTAAATATTGGAGCTATTCTGCCTTAACCAACCAAGCCCTAATATAATGTTCCCGTTTAAAAAATTTACAGCAAAAATAGTACAAAGTGAAGTTTTTGCCTATTTTAACCTGAAGAGTAGCAAGCCCTTCCATTTTTAGGACAGTCATAAGCTGTCAGCAATTTTGTTATGTTTTTTTGTTTGTCAATACGGGTCTCAGGTTTAGCGCTCAATATACTCTATTAATTACAGAGATTTCTACTTCTGTGTCTACTAAAGCCCTATAACAAGTAAATCCTAATCTAACTGTAATTGAATTCGGTGAGCCCATATTACCAATCGCATAGGACGGTAATGTGAACTTCCGTTCACCTTGACCACAGCGGACGGTATTAGTCCGTTTCTCGAATTCGAAGGCTGTCATCTGCACTGCTTCCTGGTGTGTCCTTTACTTTTTATTTTTTTACAGTTCCAGTATCCATTGGATGATTTTTTCAAAGTCTATCGATTTCCTGATTTTTTTTTTTTTTTGCAGTCGAATCTTTCGTTAGTTCTTTAATTTTTTCTTCTTTGCTCGGCTGCACTTTTGTTTTTGTTTTTTCTGTTTTGCTTGGTTGCACTTTTGTTTTTGTATTTTGTAAAATCGCTTTTCCCTGGGTTTCTTCTCTTTTGTGTGATTTCCTGTTGTTTTCTTTCTTTTTCTTTTCAGGGAAATTGAGGCGAGTTGGCGTTTCTGCGTCGTTTGGTCTACATATTTTGTTTGTTGCCGCTTTCAGGACATTTATTCCATTGTGCAAATGGTTGACTCAGGATCGAACAAACGAAACATGAGAGCGTACAACTGGTCAATCACCAGAATGATTCTATGTGACGTTACTTCTATGGAGATGAATGCTGGAAAAATACAGAGATACCCACGAGATGTGACAGGTATTCTTTTTCGCTACCGGTCGTCTCTTTTTAAATTCAACTGGTAAATATCCTGACACAGGCCTTTAGGCCGGAAATTTGACAGCTACCAGCTACTCTCTCTCTCTCTCTCTTTCTCTTTCTCTTTTTGGAGCCGGGACCGCCTTTTATATCCATCGCCGGGTTGTAGAATTCCCTAGAATCTTCTTGAAAATTGCAAAACAGGAAGTGCATGTTAATTTCCTTTTTCTTACTTACATTTCGACGCGAAGCCTCCTGCTTACTTAAGGTCATGGTATCGTTTCGCTTGACCATCAAAACTAGCGCAAATATGACTCGATCATGATATATTGCATCTATGTCATTTCTGATCTGCAGGGAACCAAATCACAAAGGGAATCCATTTGAATGTTGCCAGAGGATACAAGAAAAAATTGCTTATAATATATTTTCTTTAAGCACAAAGCACATTATATATATATATATATATATATATATATATATATATATATGTGGCGGGTGCCCTGCATTATTAAACTAAAATCTACCCCAAAAGACTCATGACGCTACATTTTTAAAATAATGAGTTATTTCATGCGATGATGCTCATAAAACATTTGTATATTTTAGATTTTAGACTTGCTCAGCAAAAGTAGCATCGAGCTCTTTTCTATTTGCAATTTTTCTTCATTATATATATATATATATATATATAAATTTTTCATTAATGAATAAGGTGAAATTTGCTTCCTGCTTTATGAGTTGGCAATAGAAAGCACTGTTTATATTTTTAAAAAATCAATACTGATGAGTCCTTTCATATCCCAAAAGACTATCAGCATGCCTTTCTGTACTGATCACAACACCCTGAACTTTTTTTTACCGGAGAGTCAGTGCGACTCTCCTCCAAGGACTTCTTTTTGATTTGTGGTAAATCCAATTTTAGCCCATTTCTAAACAATTTTGATGGAAAAATACTTCTCCGTTACGTCTCACTCGTCCGTAAATTTCGCAGGGTTTCCACTTGTCAATCACCAAAAAATATAATAATAAGGAATATATATTTTAGGCAACACATGATATCGATACTTCTATTCAGAAAGCAATGAGGGATTTTAATTAACAGGTCAAATTATCTCCGTAATATTGTAAATTTTGATGATTAACAAAAATGATATTCAGCGCAAACGTTGACCCCAGTTCATTTAAAAATCGAATAACAAAATTTACACACACACACACACACACACACACACACACACACACACACACACACACACATATATATATATATATATATATATATATATATGAGTTTGTATATGGGTACTGTCGTAGGAAGTGGACGAGGCGACACGAATTCAAATCCTGGATGAGAATGTCTGCATTTCCCATAGCAATAATACCCTTGGGAAAACTTTGAATCCAACTATTCTCCCACTAGCTATGGGTAATTGTATGGCAAGAGGTCTACAATGAAAACTTAGAATTCAGACCAATTAAACTCCACTTAAATACTGACCTTGTATCGTATCCTGCTAGTGAGGCGGGCATATATATATATATATATATATATATATATATATATATATATGTATATATTACTTTAGAATAGGAAGTATTAATTTTCGTTTATTACTTAAAACTAAAACGTCTTCGTCCGTTTTAAATGTTAGACGGCAGTGCTAACAAGAGCAAATCAGAGCCCAATACATGTAAGTGCTGGAAAACGTTATTGGAAAGCAAACTTCTGTAGTGTTTAATTATACATAATACCGATTAATATCCGTTTTGATGGTAAAATATTCCATAGGGATCATAAAATTCTAGTATCTTAAGTTGAGAAGAAAATTAACTTTTTATAAATTATTATTTGGGGTGTGTTTATCTATTGTCCCCCTATATATATATATATATATACATACATATATATATATATATATATATATATATATATATATATAAATGCGCGTTCGCGTGTGTACATGTATTATACATAAAAATAGGTATATAAACATATATATATATATATATATATATATGTGTGTGTGTGAGTGTGTATAAATATATGTGAAAATACATGTATGGATATATATCTATGAGTGGATATATGGTTTTGAATATATCTATGAGTGGATATATGATTTTGGATAGATGATGTATGTATATATGTATGCATGTATATATATATATATATATATGTATGTGTGTGTGTGTGTGTGTGTGTGTGTGTTCGTATATTTCCATGTGTATTTATAGACATATAGAATGTACATAAATAAATCAATACATGTTCTGATGTATACCTTTGTGTAGGTTTACACATGTGAGTGTTTGCGTGTGTGTGTTTGAGTTTATATATATATATATATATATATATATATATATATATATATATATATATATCAGAATATAAGAATCTGTACGTGTGCTTATATATAAAAGAAGAGACAGCAAGTTACAGTTCGAGTAATTTACTAAGTTGTTTGGTAAAACAACAATCCTCTAAATTTCATTCACAATACAACAACAATACAACATACATTATTAGTCAAAATAATTGTGTAGGTTTACACATGTGAGTGTTTGCGTGTGTGTGTTTGAGTTTATATATATATATATATATATATATATATATATATATATATATATATATATCAGAATATAAGAATCTGTACGTGTGCTTATATATAAAAGAAGAGACAGCAAGTTACAGTTCGAGTAATTTACTAAGTTGTTTGGTAAAACAACAATCCTCTAAATTTCATTCACAATACAACAACAATACAACATACATTATTAGTCAAAATAATTTAGCACCAATTGAAAATCACAAAAATAAAAAAAAAACCTTCGTATATTTTTGTTGTCTCGTCGTTATGATGTAATGCTTGATATGATTTCTGTAGGATTGCAAGAAACACAACATATTGATAGATACTGGTTTTACTTTTTAGTGATATACCTAATCCCAGATTACAAGGTTTTCCGAAAGTATTCGTTGCTTTTCGTTTTTCATAATCTTATTAAGAAAGATATTTTAGTCGAGTTTGCATCGCAAACCGTGATAGTAGCCTCCTGAAATTGGTAGGTCAGTTGTCACTTTTTGAAAGCGTAGACTTGTTTTGGGAATAGGCTTTGAATGGTGATCTAATTTAGTTTTCGTAATGTTGGTAGTTAAGACAAAGACTTTGCTACTCATAGAAAAACGGCCAATAGTTTGTAGCACTTCCTCATATGAGGTTTAATGAAGTGCAGCATTATCAACAAAGAACAGATCACGAGTTATACTTGAATTTTAATGTGTTTATTGCTTTTAAGCATTGCAATTTGAAGAAAAAAACTCACCAGTTGTGCAAAATTTATATTTAACTAATATTTCGAGGTCAGTAAATATATATTGCAGCATAATGGAAGAGTAAAATGCAAATTCCAGATGTTCCATAATATAACAGTGTTTGGTGCTTGGTGTTTGCTTTTATATCAAATGATATCAAATCGCACGACATTTCATTAAGGGTTTCTTTCTCTTGTAGAATGAAACAACTTTTTAAGTTTATTTCAACATTTTCTATGGAGCATTTCGGTATATAGAATCGTAAGTATTACGCTTATTATTCACCACCATAACAACAACGCCATAAAGTTTTTGCTTTTTTTTCTCGAATTTTTCCGATAACCTAACGAAGTGAAATCATCGCAAGACCAGATCAGATCAAAGCGGTAATGAAATTGAGATTTGGAATAAATCTGGTCGATCAAGTGAGATTTATACGAGCATGGAATTTTCCGGTCATGCAGAAGAGAGAGATATATCACTTGAATTATTACATTCGCCGTTGCTAACTTAAAATAATGGATACTTCTTTAAAATCCTGGTAAACACCTCCACTTGTCCAAATAACAATTAATAACTCTAAAAGTCTTTAATTAGCTTTTTCAGTTTTATATTTATAAATTTCTGAAAGGATACCATCTCTTGTCAGAAAACATATTTGATGACATCGTACTCTTCAACTAAACTTTGATCAAAAGACAATTCAGGTAATTCAGGTTTTGTAATCTTACAAATTTCAATTGTTTATTTCTCTGTTCTCTCTAAAGGGTTGTATGATACTTCGAAAATAAAAAAAAATGTTAAATTTAATAAATGAAGATATTATAAAATGTTGTACATGATTATTTTTATTGGGTAAGTAAGACGTACATTGTTTCTAATGAATACACACCTTTGATTTGATGGCATTTTGCACTTCAGACAAGCTGGGATCAAAAGACAACAAATGTAATTAAGGTTATTAGGTTATTGATGCAATGATGTAATCAACGCTAAAGTCACTATTAAGGTCATTCTCGACGAGGTATCAAGTTTGTGTGTGGGCAGTGACTGGCCCTCAGATGACAAGACAGAAATGGTATCACATAATTTTAGATCTTTCAATTTTTTGGGTATTGATGCAATGATGTGATCAACGCTAAAGTCACTATTAAGGTCATTCTCGACAAGGTATCAAATTTGTGTGTGGGCAGTGACTGGCTCTCAGATGACAAGACAGAAATGGTATCACGTAATTTTGGATCTTTCAATTTTTAGGGTATTGATTCAATGATGTGATCAACGCTAAAGTCACTATTAAGGTCATTCTTGACAAGGTATCAAGTTTGTGTGTGGGCAGTGACTGGCCCTCAGATGACAAGACAGAAATGGTATCACATAATTTTGGATCTTTCAATTTTTTGGGTATTGATGCAATGATGTGATCAACGCTAAAGTCACTATTAAGGTCATTCTCGACAAGGTATCAAATTTGTGTGTGGGCAGTGACTGGCTCTCAGAGGACAAGACAGAAATGGTATCACGTAATTTTGGATCTTTCAATTTTTAGGGTATTGATTCAATGATGTGATCAACGCTAAAGTCACTATTAAGGTCATTCTCGACAAGCTATCAAGTTTGTGTGTGGGCAGTGACTGGCTCTACGATGACAAGACAGAAATGGTATCACATAATTTTGGAGCTTTCAATTTTTAGGGTATAGATGCAATGATGTGATCAACGCTAAGGTCACTATTAAGGTCATTCTCGACAAGGTGTCAAGTTTGTGTGTGGGCAGTGACTGGCTCTCAGATGACATTACAGAAATGGTATCACATAATTTTGGATCTTTCAATTTTTAGGGTATTGATTCAATGATGTGATCAACGCTAAAGTCACTATTAAGGTCATTCTTGACAAGGTATCAAGTTTGTGTGTGGGCAGTGACTGGCCCTCAGATGACTAGACAGAAATGGTATCACATAATTTTGGAGCTTTCAATTTTTAGGGTATAGATGCAATGATGTGATCAACGCTAAGGTCACTATTAAGGTCATTCTCGACAAGGTGTCAAGTTTGTGTGTGGGCAGTGACTGGCTCTCAGATGACATTACAGAAATGGTATCACATAATTTTGGAGCTTTCATTTTTTAGGGTATTGATGCATTGATTTGATCAACGCTAAAGTCACTATTAAGGTCATTCTTGACAAGGTATCAAGTTTGTGTGTGGGCAGTGACTGGCCCTCAGATGACTAGACAGAAATGGTATCACATAATTTTGGAGCTTTCGATTTTTAGGGTATAGATGCAATGATGTGATCAACGCTAAGGTCACTATTAAGGTCATTCTCGACAAGGTGTCAAGTTTGTGTGTGGGCAGTGACTGGCTCTCAGATGACATGACAGAAATGATATCACATAATTTTGGAGCTTTCATTTTTTAGGGTATTGATGCAATGATGTGATCAACGCTAAAGTCACTATTAAGGTCATTCTTGACAAGGTATCAAGTTTGTGTGTGGGCAGTGACTGGCTCTCAGATGACAAGACAGAAATGGTATCACATAATTTTGGATCTTTCAATTTTTAGGGTATTGATTCAATGATGTGATCAACGCTAATGTCACTATTAAAGTCATTCTTTCCAAGGTATCAAGTTTGTGTGTGGGCAGTGACTGATCCCAAGAAGACAAGATAGAAAGGGTATCACACAATTTTCGACCATTCACTTTCTTCAAACTTTAAAAAAATTATTTGGAATATTTTCCGCTGATTTCGACTTGAAGAAAACCCACTTTCATTGACCACCGTGATTCTTTCATTCTTCTGGTTGTTTTCTGAACTAGTTGTCTAGATGCACTTGTATGCAACCTTTTTGGATGTCTCTTTTTTCTTTTGCTTTTTTAAAATCATAGATTTATGATATATGCAGGTGTCAAAACTTAGTTTTGCCTATTGATTTATTGCAGATGCAAGTAAATTCAGAGTGATAATGCAACAGTGTTTCAGCGGCTATTCTATATTGATAGTATTCATCACATTTTGTCAGCTGCCATTGTATCAGTTTGACTGGCATAGGTCGCTGTTGAGGACATTTTAAAAAGGCTTTTTCTAGTGAGAGAATATCTCATATTTATCTGTGTGTAATACAGTCGTCTTAAACTAAAAAGTGCCATTACATACAAGGGGCTTAAGTTTCACTAAATAGTTGATAATACTAATCTGTAATACAACTTATAGGTAGCTCTGTTTTTATCCTAAAGAATGCGCATATGATAAGTGGGATATATAAATGTATACAAAATCTATGAGGAGAATTTCCTATTTAAGATTTTCCTTGATTCTGTTTTTTACTGAAATGTGTTAACATTTCTGAGACACTTTTGACTCGCTTCCGGGCTAACCTAAAGAATTCCCACCGCAAATTTGTAATGAAAGATATAACCTGGGTTCACTTCAAACCTAAACGAAATTTTCAAAGCCAGTACTAAAAAAACCCTCTAATTACACACGCTCAAAGAAGTTCAAGCAAGCAGTGTTTGTTTGCAAGGTAATGGCTTTTGTTTTTTTAAAATTCTAAATGCGTAATCATGATTGACTACCAGGAAAAGGGGGAAAAACTATTAATGGACAGTACTATGCATCAGAATTGAAATGACCAAAGGAATCAATCAGATCGAAACGCAGAGGGAATTTGAGGGCAGGTGTGCTACTGCTCCGGGATAAGTTGCCCTTTCAGACTGTTTAGCTTGCAGTAGCTGAAGAAGCCAACTGCACCTTTGAATTGCTACTCCATCCCGTTTACTCACCAGAATTAGTTCTATCTGACTTCTTCCTATTTTCAAATCTCAAATCCCACCTGCGTGGTCACAATTTTGGAAACCATGATGAGGTCATATGTACTGTTGGGGAGTTTTCAGAAGACCAGGATTATTCTATCTTTCGTGATAGAATTACAATGTTTGAGTATTGTTACGCCAAGTGCAATGATGTCAAAGAAGACTTATTGAAAAATAGTGAAAAACTATCTTGTTTGTCCAACTACTTTTGAGTAAGGTTTAGAACTTTTTGAATGAACTTTATATTCACTCTACACCAATAAATAAGTATATCCTACCAATTTTCAATAATAAAAAAATTTTCTTATGAATCCAAGATCCCAGGGTTTTATTTCTACTGAAATACTAAGCATTATTTTTCACCAAATTCAGCTACATTGAAACTACAGGGTGGAAAGATAAAATTGTCGCCCTATAAAAGACGACATCATACCATTTCCGTTAAAAGAAAACCGTTTCTTTTTTTGTTGCAGACCATCTACTAGTTGGCCAGTTGTGTACAAATCCCAAGAGCGATAGGAATCTTCAATCATATCTGAAAGTGACACAATCTTCAACGAGCGAGATCAGAGATGCGCCGCTGTACAACTCACGCTCTCTATCGATCCAAGTTATGACAACAGGACCATTGCCAGCACCCTTAAAATGCAAATCCGGACGGTTCAACGCTCGAAGGCACAGCTCAACGCATCGGACGACCCTTTGGAGGTGGTGGAGCGGAAGCCCAAGGCTGAGGACACCGCCAGGAAGACCCCGACCAAGGAGTTCATCGAAAAGGTACCTTGATGTGCTGAAGAGTGTGATGATCCCCTAATGCAATCAGGTGGCTGGTGGCAGACCCTGGATGTGGCAGCAGGACTCGACGCCGGCCCACAAGTCCAAAGAGACCCAGGCTAGGCTTCAGAAGGAGTGCTACAACTTTGTACCCTTCTCTCACTGGCCACCCTCTCCTCCCCCGATCTGAACCCACTGGACTACTTCGTTTGGTCTTACGTCAAGAACATTACCATCATGACCTCCCACAACACCAAAGCCAGCCTGATCACCGCCATCCGCCGAGTATTCGCCGAGCTCCTGCCGGCGCTTGTGGAAAAGGTATGCTTCCAGTTCCGGATCCGTATCGAGGCAGTGATTGAGGCTGAAGACGGCTACATTGAATAGATGTCAGCTCTACTACATAATCAAGTTACCTGAATTGATTTTTTCAATAAATGTTTTAAAATAAAGCTGTAGTGTTATTTTCTTTTGGACGACAATTTTATCGTTCCACTCTGTATATAAGCAAAAATTATATGGCAACACCTCTGTAACTGGATAAACACTTGCGGCTCTTTACTAAGTTATATTAATTTGCAATAATATATAAAGTGTTACGTATCGTCTTTGCTCAGAATAGGTCAGCTGCGTAGAGAGGTATAACTCCTGCAAAAGGAGGGTCCTGGGTATAACACAAACCGGTATCCAGGGGTGAGGCTCCAGTTCTAGAACTCTGGTTTGTACGGCATGAAAATAGAACGTGAATGCATTGGTGAGAAACTTTATTGCCATTGCTTAATGGTCTACTCTGGCTCGGAGTGGTAATACTTGTTAGGTTCCCTTGTACGGGGAAACTAAATATTTTACAAATCATTAGAGTTCAATAGGAATAATTGAAAACTTATTGTTAGAGACTTCCTGCTCTATACTTTGCAGTTTTCGTCGTTTTCACTGAATCAATTGCGGGCTTGATGCAGAGATGGAATAACAAGATGGATGATAGAAATTGGATTGTCAGACAATTAAAAGTCTTTTTTTTTTTTAAAAGAATTTTTAGCAGATTTTGAAAAGAGGAAGAGAAAAACAACTAAAAGAAAACTGAAGCAAAAAAAAAAAAAAAAGAAGAGAAAAAGAAAGATAGAGAGCAATAGAAGAAGCTGATTTGAACAGGTGAAAAGTAGAGATGTAAAGAAAAAAGGTTAAATAGAAAAAGAGAAAAGTAAAGAAAAGGGAATAAGAAAGTAAAGATAAAATAAGCAAAAAAAATGAGGGAAATAACGAAAAAAAAAAGGTTAAGTGTAGATAGAGAAAAAGATTGGATAAATAAATTTGATTTAGTTTGTCAAGTTTGGTTTTATGGCATATCAACCTTTGTAGGTTATTTAACGCCAAATCTATTTTTATGCACATAAACAGTTCTATTTCAAACAATTCAGTTTAGCATGAGTACACTGTTTATATGTCAAAAAACATTTCTATTTTAAGCTATTTAGGTTAGTCAACAAAGTTAAATAGTACCAAGTATTGTTATATATCACTAACAATTAAATTAAACATCAGTCATTTATTTATTCAGTTAAATGTAAAAACAGTTATATTTCAAACAATTCAGTTTAGCATAAGTAAGCAGTTTAATATTAAAACAGTTCTATTTCAAACAATTCAGTTTAGCATAAGTACACATTTTAATTCTATTTGACCCATAGATACGACCATATCAGATGCTATCACCACGGAACAGAGTGGACCTGGGGGCGATGGCAATGAAGGGGTACTCCGCCTTTCCCAAAGCTCCAGCATTAGTGGAGCCTCACCATCATATTGTTTAGAGTCATATACAGGACACTCATTGGAGGAGTCTTAACCTGTAGAAATGCAGTCAGTGTATTCTAGTGCCCCAGCTGACTGGGCTACAGGACACTCGTTGGGTGGGGTCATACCCCTCTACAGAAATGTATCGGTGTATTTTACAGTTCCAGTCGACTAGACTACCAGGACACTCATTAGGAGAGTCTTATCCCTCTGCATAGAAGCAGTTGGTGTATTCTACAGCCCCAGCAGATTGGGCCAGCAGGACACTCGCTGGGAGGGTCTTACCTATCTTGAGAGATGTAAAGTAAAGTAAAGTTAGCGACCATAGTCGAGGGTGACCCGAAGGCTCCCTTTTCGATAGCTACTACACTAAGGTGTAGGGGAGGGCGCTACTCCATTCCCAGGATTGCTCCACTTTACCCTTGAACCGTACCTTATAATGCTGAGTGTTAAGCAAGGTGGTATCAAGTTCCATTTTTAAAGTCTTTGGTATGACTCGACCTGGGATTGAACCCAGGTCTCCCGGGCCATTGGCGAACACTCTAACCGCTGGGCCAATGTCCCGGTTTTGAGAGATGTAGTCGGTGTATTCTATAGCCCCAGCTGAATTGGCCACTAGGGTACTCATAGGGAAAGTCTTACCCATCTGCAAAGATGTAGTCGGTTTATTCTGCAGCCCAAGTCGACCAGGCCTGATATAAATTTGAGTAAAAAGAGCAATAAGATGAACTGAGTGATAAAAGAAATGTGATATAAAAAAAAAACAACAGAAATAATATACATGGTTTGGTTTGTTGGGTTTTATGGTATATCAACCTTTGTAGGTTATTTAACGCCAAATCCATTTTTATGTAAATAATCTGTTCTATTGAAAACAGTTCAGTTTAGCATAAGTACACAGTTTAATTGTCAAAAACATTTCCATTTCAAACTATTTAAGTAGTTATATGTAATAATTCAGTTAAGTGTAAATACAGATTTAATGTCGAAAAACAGTTCTATTTCAAATAATTCAGTTAAGCATAAGCACGCAGTTTAAACGTAAGTACGGTTTAATTGTCAAAAACGTTTCTATTTCAAGCTATTCAGTTTACTCAATTCCTTTTAGCATAAGTATGCTGTTAATTCTATTTAACCCATAGATAGGGCCCTATCAGGTGCTACCACTCCGGGCCAGAGTGGACCTGGGAGCGATGGCAATGAAGGGGTACTCTGCATTCCCCAAAGCTCCAGCACTGCTGGAACCTCACCATCAGATTGTTTAGAGTCATATCCAGGACACTCATTAGGGGGGTCTTACCCCTCTGCAGAGGTGCAGTCAGTGTATTCTACAGCCCTAGCTGACTGGACAAAAATAATATAGATTAAAAAAAGAAGAAGAAATCGTGTTATAGAATGTAAGAGACTTTTCGAGAAAAAGAGAAAAGAAAAAAAAAATGATATATTTGCAAATAATTCAAATAATGATAAAGGAATATGATTTAATGACCTATCTATTAAAGTATATTATTATATATATATTTTAGTAAAATCACAAAATAAACATTCAGTAATATTTTATTCCTATTTTCTTTACATCATAAGTTGGTTTAATTTACAACATGTGTTTGTAAGCAATTTCTGCTTATATATATAAAGTAAAGTTGGCGACCTTAGTAGAGGATGACCCGAAGTCTCCCTTTTCAATAGCTACAGCAATGTGAGGTGTAGGAGGATGCGCTACGCCATTCTCTGGATTGCTCCACTTTACCCCCGAACTTTACCTTATAATGCAAAGTGTCAAGCAAGGCGGCATCAAGTACCATTTTTAATATATATATATATATATATATATATACAAAGACTCAAAAATAGTACTTGATATATATATATATATATATATATATATATATATATATATAGTTTGCTTTATTTATAAATAAAAAGTGCTCAATATCTTTAACAGAATGTATATATTTAAGTTTAGTTATCGTAGATAGAGTCAAAGGTAATTGGTAACTGCCAGTTTCTCCGGCCTGATGAACGCATAGACAAGAAACTGACTGTTCACAAATACCATTGATTCCGTATGTACTCTCGCGTGTCAAGCTACGCTGAAGAGTTGCGATACAACGAAACAGTCTGTCTGTGGACAATAATATATATATATGTGTATATATTACGTTCACTTTTGGACAAGTACTTTTGGGAAAGATATATACTCTCTTATTCTCCCCAGCTATGGCTTAAATTGTCCCACTGTTATTCTTTTTTACAAGGATAGCTTTGGTTCTGAATAATCCACGAAAGTTGATTTGCCATTAAATAAACGAAAGCAAAGAAAAATCAAATGTTTTTAAAAGTTTCTAAGTTGTAGTATTTAAAAAAAAAATAGTTTGATGTAGTTTATCTACCATCTGCTCGCAGCATTTTGTATGTAGAGCATATAAACAGATATGCCGTACCATATATGGCACACTTGACATTAATAAATTAAGTTGAAGATCACTAATGTCACTTTCAAGATTTTTTTTATGTGAGATGGTGCAAAATCAGCTAAATATCACATTTTAATTTCATACGTATATTTCAACACCGCTTCACACACACACACACACACACACACACACACACACACACACACACACACACACACACACACACACACACACACACACGCACACACACACACACACACAAATATATATATATATATATATATATATATATATATATATGAAGGAAAATTGGAAAACAAAGTAATCCAAAATGATGATTTTATTGTGAAAGAAAGTCGACGCTTTAAGGTTTCGGTTTTAATAAACCATCATCTGGTACGATGGGTGTTATAGCGTCGACTTTCTTTTACAATAAATTCATCTCTTTGTATTTCTTTGTATCTATTTTTCTCCATACTTTCGGATACTTTTCCATTATTTAGTTCCACACACACACACACACACACACACGCACACACACACACACGCACACACACACACACATACATAATATATATATATATATATATATATATATATATATATATATATATATGTCAGTGAAACAAGTTTAAATCCTGGGCGAGAGTGTTTGAATTTTACTTCTTGCTAATGCCGTTCGAAAAAGCTTGAACCCATGTGCTTTCCTCTGCGATGGATGCATTGTAGGACAGACTGTTGGTAGGTAAACCGTCTAGGAAAAAGAACTCTCTGTATTCAAACCAGTTTTACTCCACTTCAAAATCGATGTTGTGTCACTCCCTGTCCGTAGCGAGATGTTTGGATAAATATATACATACACATACAGGGTGACCAAAAAAAAAAAAAAAAAAAAAAGAACCCATATATTTTTGACTGAAATTCATAAATTTAATTCTAGACTTTCTTTTTTTCAGGATATGAAGTAGATTCTGTGTATGAAAAATTGGGACCATAGTATTCACTAACATGTCCAGAAGTTCGAGTGTACAAAATTAGAATTATTTTGCTTTATTTTTGTAGAAGTAATAAAAAAGTTTATGGGTTTTTTGGGGGGGTGGGGGGGTCACCCTGTATATAAGGATAATTCAAAGATTATCGAGGCCGAGACTGTAAATTTTGATGTTTTGAAATGTCTAAAAACATTATTTCGGGTATATTAATGTATATTGATTTGATATTAAGACCTGCCATAATATTATTATAATGTTGGTGTTTTTTTTCTTTTTTTTTTGTTAACTAATCATTTAAAACTCATTGTTCATAGGATGGTTGTTGTCGTTGCTATTATCATTTGTTCCTTGAGGGTTTTTCACATAAGCATAAGCTGATGGTCCTTCACTGGAGTTTGAGAGACAGCAAGTCTCCTCAAGTCTCCAAGACTCATCTCAATATTCTGGCCGTTCTCAACAATGCTGTAGTTTGGATGGTCTCTACTTGACCTGCAGCTATCAAGTCCTCCAGTCCATTGTTCCATTATTATTATTATTATTATTATTATTATTATTATTATTATTATTATTATTATTATTATTATTATTATTATCTGATTCTTGCTATTTACTGAGGAGCACTACCAATTCCTGATACAATAGTTCGCATTTGGATATCAGGTTTAGAGTTTTTTTGGTTGTACATACATTTTTGGTATCGTTTGGTGATATTGTGTGTGATATTTTTTCGCATTATTTTTAAAATTTTGTAAACTTTGTAAACTGAATTTTTCAACTTAGTTGTTAAATTTTTACCCTTTTTTTGTTTTATATATGTTGTCCTTCAGCCAAGATATTAATGAAAAAAATATAAAGATGGATTAGATTTAAGTGTACCAGAAACAACCGATAAAAATAAACATTACTTCTTACATCGCAACAAGAAAAAAAAAAGATATACAGTAATTATTCATTTATAATACGACACCCCGATTTTTAAACCTAAAAGCTAGGGGTGCGTATTATACGCGAGAAATAAATTCTATTATTTTTTTTCTGCCACATGCGTCGATATAATTAGTGACAGCATGAGCAAAAATGAATTAAATCTCTGGCCGACATTTGCTAATGCGCAACAAACACTTATCTTTTAACTGCTGCAGAGAGAAAAAAAAACAACTTCTAAGATGCTTGTTAGTTTATAATTTGTTTCTTGTATTGTGGATTTATTTGCGACAAAAGTTGTTTACGTTTATGAATGAGCAAATCCTTGCCTCAGCCTGAAATAAATTTTATGTTTCGGAACATTATATAAACTTTATAAATTCTTATTTCTAGTTGATACTAACCAGATAAAAAGTTGAACAACTCTTAAATTTCGTAATCTAGTAACCACAAATCCCTAAAACTGAATGCGTATTATACACGTGACACTTTTTTCCAGAATGTTGCAGCCGAAAGTTAAGGAATGCGTGTTATACACAACTAATTAAGGTTTTTAAATGACGTATCTAAATACATTAAAAATAATTTTAAATATCTCATTTCTTTTATGTACAACGACAAAAAATTGAGACTGTTTAACAGTATTAGTGAGATAGTCTTGAATACTTTGAAAAGTCCTGAAAAAATGAAGCATTAATAAAAAATAGTGAATTGTTATCTCTCAGAAAAATAATATATCCTGTAAAGAATGTTGACTTTTAACTTCATTGTCCAATAGATAAGGATGAAGGGCCCAGACCAGAACCCCAAGAATTTGAAATTTTCACTATGCAAAATGTTGACGAGAAGGAGGAGGGGGATATAATTTCCGGTAAAGATTGATAACCTAATATGCGAAAGTTCCCTTATCTGCTGGTTATGATTGACGTCTATTAATAAGTCTTCTTAATGTTTTCCATTAATTTTGCTGAATATTCCAGCAAATTTAATTGCCAGGTAAAAATAATCATTTATTACTAATATATGGGGCATTAAGAAAAGAAAATACAGGAAAAAAACATTTTTTTTGTTAAAAATGTTAGCATTTCTTTTAAAACTTGTACTTTTTGGTAAAAAATTGGCGATCACTCTCAAAGTTCTTGCTAGTAATCAACATAAATTGATTCATTCAAATATAAAAATGCAACGTTACCCTCTCATTACCAAAATATAGTCAATCAAACTGGAAAATGATTTAAAAAATAACTTTTTGCAGCTAAAATGCGATTTTTGTATTAAAAAAAAGTTGTTTTTTTTACTCTGCGACTTTGATTCTGACCAAAATTCATTTGTTCAATTACGATGTATCAATATATGCCGGTCAAAGACATTTGCTTATATATTTAGATTTGGGAAACTTAAAAATACTCCAGAATTAAATTTTTTTAGCCTCCGCTGATGTTAATGAAGAATGAAGTCGAGTTTCGGGGTATTTAGGAAATCTATCGCTGAATAGACTTGAAATTCAGTGAAAACCGTCAAAACTTACTGTAGTGTATAAAAACTCACATGGAGTAAAATAATAATGGGCAATTATCTGCAGAACTAAAGAGACTTATTGTCACTCGAACTTCAGTAAAAATCAAACCAAAAGAATAAATAGCAAAGCTCTCTCCCGAGTAAGATACTCTGGATCTTTCTTAAACTGGACAACAGAAAAAACTTAGAAATATGGACTAAGAGTTAATAAATGCTACATGGTCAATGACTGCACAACATATATTTATACTAATCGGTTACGTAACTTTTAAAAGTGCAATGAAATAACAGAACTATTTAACTTTTGATATCATTTTTGATGCCACGTATATATTTATAAGTCAAGAACAGAAAATCTTTTTAGATATCAATGTTTTAGTAGCGAAAATAATTTAGGCATTTCAACAAACATTCTAGAGAAATAGGTTTCAAGCTTTATTGGAAACTATTTCATTTTCATAACTTTCTGCTGTCTAATAAATAAATGACAACAACAAAGAATAGACCACGAAAATGAGAAAATATCGCAAAGAAACTTGGTGGAAAAGGAAACTAGAGATGTCTGGTTGGTTGGTTGCTGGTGTTTTATGGCATATCACATTTTGTGGGTTATTTAATGCCAAATCCATTTTTATACAAATAATCATTTCTATTTCAAACTATTCAGTTTAGCATAAGTACATAGTTTAATTTTCAAAAATATTTCTATTGCAAGCTATTCAGTTTAGTAAACTAGTTCTAATATAAACAAGTCAGTTTAGCATAAGTATGCAGTTAGCTCTATTTAACCTATAGATAGGGCTCTATCAGATGCTACCATTCCGGGACAGAGTGGACCTGGGATTAATGGCAATGAAGGGGTGCTCCACATTCCCCAAAGCCCCAGCATCACTGGAACCTCATCATCAGATTGTTTAGTGTCATATTCAGAACTCTGCAGAGGTACAGTCGGGGTATTCTACAGCCCCAGCCAACTGGGCAAACATGTTTAGGAATATTAGAAGCGAATATTATGAAGCAAAAAGATACGAAAGAAAAGTAAGAAATGAGTATCTCAGAAGAACAAGAAAACTTACTGAAATCATATTCTGTAGCAGAAATCAAATCAAAGGAATAAATATCAGAATTGTCTCCATTGTAAGATACTCTGGATACTACTTAAACTATACAAGAGCGGAACTCAGAGATATAGAAGGTAGAGCACTTAAAAGGATGTATCCACAATGTCCGTCTCTTTATGCCTTATTTCGGTACAGACTAAGGAAAAATTCAAAGACTTGCTGCGTTTTATGTTTAAGTAGATATTGTGTGAGACTTCCCTTGACTATCTTAAAAGACTACTGGGAGTATAAATCTCAGAGTTAGATTTCCTGCATTTTAAGGCTAAGTTTGATCCTGACAGATCGTTTCCGGAAAAATCTTCTTTCGTCAGGTGATCCAGGGTAAACCAAATATTTCCATTATCGTTTTTCAGCTTTTATACGACACACAAGGTACACACACGGCACACACATCAACATTGGAGCAGGATCGTTATGTTAGATTTCGTTTTGGGTCTTATCTTTCTTGCTCAGAATTTTGAATTTCTTTTACGTGTGAAAACATTTTCTTTGCCGAAGCCATAACTGCAGCAAACGTAAGAAGGCAGCGATAATGTTATTAAGAAAAGTGAATTCAGCAAATAAAAAAAAGAAAAAATGAAAACTAAAACGTTAATGTAACAAGGTAGGAAAAATAATATTAAAAATATTGGCGGGAAAAACAGCGTCAGCCATGATGATCACGACTGCAAAATGGAGGATGGATTTTTTTTTAATCAATCGATTCTTTGTGTTATTTGATCCAAAGATTTTTATTAAATTTCATTTTGCAGAAGAGCTGGCACCCGAAAACGATCAGTTTTGTTTAAAGCTTCTTTATTTTTGTTGTTAAAATAAGATGAAAAATATCCAGTAAATAAATCAAAACGAATAAAAAATAGCACTAAACAACAACAACAACAACAACAACAACAACAAATGAAAAATACTGATGATGATGAAAAGAAGAGAAAGAAGTATTATTTTCGAACTGATTGCAACAAGCACAGATTTGAAAATATTTACAACGTGTTGCCTAAAAAAAATTATGATAATCAAAACTATAATAATCATAAAGAAATGTAATGAGAGTAATAGTCATTTAGATTCGTCATTACATTAGTTATCAGCAAGTTTACGACGTGAACATATGTTAACGTTAAAACACTGAAAACCGAAATTTATCGCTCAGAACGCTGTGCAGATCCCAATTTGTTTAAAGTCCAAGACATAAAACAAAGAATCGTTTTAAGGATGTGGTCAAAAACAACCTAAGAGTGCTATGTGTAAATCTTGGAAACTGGGAATAAATGACTGAAAATTGATCAGTATGAAAAAAGGGATCAACGATGTTGGTAAAAAATTTGAAGTACTGATAATCGAACATTCCATCTAGAAACGAGTATTTCGGAAATCTGACTTGACCACCATCCGGTCACTTTTCAGCTTGAACATATTCGTGATATCTGCAGTTGGGCCTCTCTGTCCAACTCCAGACTTCCTCTTCATATGACAGCAAAAAATGTTGGGTGATTTTACACAGGTCCATCATCAGCAACCTACTGGTAATTCGTGTCAGTTCTGTGACGTTTGCTGTGGTTATGGCTTCGTCGAAGGAAATGTTTTCGTACGTAAAAGAAATGCAAAGTACATGGGTCAGCAACATTTTTGAAACACTATGCAAGAGTGTATGTGGTTAATGTCAACGCCAAAGTGTTTTTGTTCGTCACATATGCGACTGAGCTTGCCAGGGGGAATTCGGTCAAAGGAATCACATGTGTTCCCATGGGTATATTTTGCTGTTTTGAGGAGATGGCTTTCTTCTGTAAAAGGCTGTCGTTATATATATATATATATATATATATATATATATATGTTGACTCCAGGGATAGGGATTTTTTTCGAGCTAACCTCAAAGAACAATTGATTAAAATCTATCAATTTCGAAGTTATAGATATTATCTTAGAATTCATTTGTCTTTGGCTTTGGTTCTACTTAACGACCTGGTTTGAACAATCATGAATACTTATTTTACCTCACTAACTTTTTATTTATTTTATTTTTTTTTTCATGCTTTGAAATGTTGATCTAAATAGATTTTCACGACATTGCTCATAATAATATTACACGAGCAAAAACAAAAATAATGTAGCTTATTATTCGGGGTCAATGAAAATTGCCCTTCAAAACAAACGAAATCGTTCTAATGAGATAATTTAGACAAATAGACAAATGCAAATGATGCAAATAATCTTTAAATATCTCATTTGTATTTTACTACGCATTTTTCCAAGAATATGTTTTTGTTTCAACTTACCAGCTAAATACTGACTATATATATATATATATATATATATATAAAGATGCAACAAGAAAGATGTCTCATTGAGCTAGAACAGTCGACTCCGGTAAGCGAAATAAAGGGTTCGACATTCCAACCAAATCAAGAAGGCTGGAGAGTACAACGGACGAAACGTTGTGATAAACATGGTGACAAAGGTTAGGACAAAAGTCCGAAAAATAAAAATAATTTACATAATACCTCATCTCAGAAATAAAGACAGATATTGAAGAAATTCCAATTTAGAATGCAAAAAGACTCATAAAAAGACTCGGAGAAGACTCCACTCAGAACATCCTAAGACATTGAATTATCGTATCTATTTTGATTTAGACATAAAACTGAATTATTAACGTCAAATCAAATGTGAATATTTACTTACTTTTGAAGTTCGAAATTTAATTTCTGTGCTATTATTTAATTCTTTCAGATGATTACCAGGTATTGTTGGAGATTTGCTTTTAAACGAAAGTCATTTTACTTAACCATGAGGAAAAAAGATATTTTAGTTAAAATCTTCCCTCTTGTTCCATTAAGAATGCCAACCAAATATTATCGGTCAAACTGTTCGACCGTATATAGAAGACAACTCTTTTCTTTAACTAATAAGATTTATGACAACATGACTATATTTCATGGATACAATACACAATATATATATATAGTGTTTCATAGTAGGGCATTGTAATACGAAACCGCATAAAACCTAAAATCGACAACATCCTTAGGAAAAACCAAAATGGCTTCCGAAGAAATACATCCACTACCTCACAAATATTGACCATCCGTAGAATCCTTGAAGGCGTACGGACAAAAAACCTACTGGCGACATTACTATTTGTCGACTTTACCAAGGCCTTCGATTCCATTCACAAAGGGAAGATGGAACAAATCCTACTAGCATACGGCCTACCAATATAAACCGTTGCAGCAATAACGATTCTCTAGAAAAACACCAAAGGGAAAGTACGTTCACCGGATGGAGACACAGAATACTTCGACATTGTAGCAGGTGTACTACAAGGGGATACGCTAGCCCCATACCTCTTTATCATCTGTCTAGACTACGTGCTTAGAATATCGATTGATAAAATCAGAAAAAACGGCTTCGAGCTGAAAAAGAAAAGAAGCAGAAAGTACCCCACAAAAACAATTACCGACGCCGACTACGCCGATGATATAGCGATACTGGCGAATACACCCAACCAGGCCGAAACACTACTGCATCGTATGGAACGAGCCGCCGCAGTCATTAGCCTCCATGTCAATGCACACAAAACTGAATATATGTGCTATAATCAAACAGGCGACATTTTCACACTAGACGGAACCTTTCTGAAACTGGTAGACAGATTCACCTACCTAGGAAGCAGTGTCTCATCAACCGAAAAAGACAGCGACACGCAGCTAAAGAAGGCATGGACGGCTATCGATAGGCTATCGATCATATGGAAATCAGACCTAACCGATAAAATGAAACGCAGTTTCTTCCAGGCAGCGGTCGTATCGATACTGCTGTATAGATGCACTACTTGGACGCTAACTAAACGGCTGGAGAAGAATCTAGACGGCATCAACTAGATGGCACCAACTATACCACAAGGCACCAACTATACGGCCAACTGCCTCCCATCACGGAAACTATCCAAGTTAGACGAACCAGACATGCAGACTCTGCTGGAGAAGCAGGTACGAGCTCATAAGTGATGTACGCCTATGGACCCCCACATATGGCTGAGAAAAAGCAGGACAACCAGCTCGAACATACATACAGCAGCTATGTGAGGATACGGGATGTAGCTCAGAAGACCTGCCGGAGGCGATGAACGATAAGGAGAACTGGCGAGAGAGGGTCAGGGATATCCGTGCTAGCGGCACGATATGATGATGATGATGATGATATACAGTGTACCATAAAAGGGAGTATACCCCTTACATTTCTGCAGATATTTAAGTAAATCTCTTCATGGGACAACACTGACAAAATGATACTTTGACACAATGAAAAGTAGTCTGTGTGCAGCTTATATAACAGAGTTAATTTATTTTGCCCTCAAAATAACTCAAAATATAACCATTAAAAGCGAAACCCCTGCCAACAAAAGTGAGTACACCCATAACAAACTACACCCCTAAATGTCCAAATTGAGTACTGCTTGTCATTTCCCCTCCAAAATGTCATGTGACTCATTAGTGTTACTAGGCCCACGTGTGCATAGGGAGCAAGTGTGTTCAAATTTGTAGTGCAGCTCTCACACTCCCTCATACTGGTCTCTGAAAGTTACAACACAGCACCACATGACAAAGAATTCTCTGCCAACAAAAGTGAGTACACCCCTTAGGGAAATTCGTCAATATTAACATACACCATGTCAACTGTCAATATTTTGTGTGGCCACCATCATTATCCAGAACTGCCTTTACTCTTCTGGGCATGGAGTTTACCAGAGCTTCACAGGTAGCCACTGGAATGCTCTTCCACACCTCCATGACAACGTTGCAGAGCTGACGGATATTTGAGACTCTGCGCACCTCCACCTTCCGTTTGAGGATCCCCCAAAGATGTTCTATTGGGTTCAAGTCTGAAGATGATGGGCCAGTCTATCACCTTTTCCCTCTGCCTCTTCAGTAAAGCAGTGGTTGTCTTGGAGGTGTGTTTGGGGTCATTGTCATGCTGGAACACTACCCTGCAACCCAGTTTCTGGAGGAAGTGGATTATGCTCTGTCGAATACACTAAATAAAAAGCTGTGTCCTGGTTATGTCACTAAACTGCATCTGATGGTGATGCTCTCGTTCTGGACCACTAAGGATGATAAACTATCTCTTCCTTGTTTTTCTTACCACATTTACTCAGAACTGGTGAGGTACTACATGCTAGGGTCCCATTTATGGGTCAAATTCCACTGCTCGAAACTTATTATTACTATTTAGTCTTTTTTGAGTTTTTCACACCAGCGTTAGCCGATGGTTACTCACTTGAGTTTGAGTGACACCAAGTCTTTTCAAGTTTCTTGGACTCTCCTCAGTATTCTAGATGATCTCAATAATCCTGTAATTTTGATGGTCTCCACTCGTCATCTTATTTCCAAGTCCTTCAGTGCTTGAACCAATTCTTTGGTGACTATACTAAGAGCACTATTTACAATTGGTTCCACAGTTTTTTCACTTCTCTAGCAAGGTCCATGTACTTATCCTTCTTTTCACTTTCTTTGAATTTTACTCTGTGGTCAGCTGGGATAGCAAAGTCCAAAATTTTGCAAGTTCTCTTTCTTGTTGATTTTCATTAGGTCTGGTCGTCGAGCCGAGATTAGGTTATCTGTTTGTATCCCAAAATCCCATAGAATTTTGTGCGTTTCATTCTCCAGGACAGATTTTAGATTGTGCTAACGCCATTTTTTCGTATGGTCGAATTTCAGTTTTTTGCACAATTCCCAATGAATACCCTTGCTCACCTAATAATTTTTAGTCTTATACCTTTCTGTACTACTTTGCAGTATTCGCTTATTTTGTAATAGATCATTCCGTCTCTATCACCACCACATAACCTACTTATTTTGTTTTGTGGCATCTTATCAATTCTTGCTTTGATATGATTGGTTCTTATGGTGTTGTTTTGTACTGCTATTAGAAGAGATTCAGTTTCTCTCTTAAGGTTTCCCTTTTTTGCCACGTCCACGTTTTCTCGTGGGTGATGTCGCTTGTTTGTCGCTCCTCCGCGCTTTTCTATATAGTCTTTGAGTTGTGTTGATGCGTCAACACAATCCTAAATTCTGACAAATCCTATTTCTCATTCTTTTCTTGACACATTCAGTGTGTTATTACTTACTCCTTGAGAGTTTTTCACATCAGTTTTAGCTGATGTTTTTTCACTGGAGTTTGAGTAACACCAAGTCTTCTCAAGTCTCTAAGATTCTTCCCAGTATTCTGGCCGTTCTCAACCATGTTTTAGTTTGAATTGTCTCCACTCGTCCTTCTACCTCCAAGTCCTCCTGTCCCTTTAAAAATCCTTTAGTGACTGTACCAAAAAGCACCAATCACGATTGGTATAATTGTCACCTTCATGTTCCCTAATTTATTATTATTATTATTATTATTACAAATTGAAGGCTACTACTGTGAACAAATTATTTGCATGAAATAGAAATACTTAATTTTTCATAATCATGTGCAAAAAAACAGAAAGAAAAACCTCATATGAAGTAACCAACCGGACAAAAAATACAATTAATGAACATACAATTATTTGTTTGTTATGTCTCTTTAAGCATTGACCCTTTTTACTGTTTTTACGTCAACAAAAACATCTTTTACCAGAACATATATCATATTAATTCAAGATCTATTTACTGATCAAATTCTGTTGAGTAATTCAATCAAAAATTCCATCTTAAATTCTTTTCGTTCCATTATTTCTAAAATCATCAAGTTCAATCTTAATTTTTTTACACTTTAGTTTTTCTAAAATATATTACTCTATAAGTAAAATAATCTGATTGGTTAAAAGATTCATATTTCTTGGTAACCATTAATTAAAAGTCTTTTAAAATTGCCAAAATTCAATAATTCAAATTTAATAACTTCGTTTAAGAGTGTCAACAACGCGCTCAAATGAAACGGAAAGAAATGCTCGGATATATTAAAATAATGAAAAAAACCATTGAAGCATGAAAACAGGTTTCTATTACACTATTTACGACACAGCTTGTGATAATTCTGAGTTGCCAGTGAATGTTAATCTACCCGTACAGACGGACGTCTTGCATATAATAAAGCTTTTATTAACAAAACTAACTTGCGAGGAAAATTTTGCTTAATAACTTGTTTTCTTTTTTGTTGTCAAATTGAGGCTCGGCTAATAAAATAACGGAATGGGCGATTTTATTTCACATACTAGGTCACAACACAAAATAGTCATAACTAAATATTTAGTAAAATCTGTTTTACTGTTTCGGTTTCTTTGTTAATGGCATATCAATCTCCACGGGGTATTTAATGCCAAAGCCATCCTAGTAGAAGACCAGTAGTGGTACTATTTAACTCATAACAGATGAATAGAGGGTTCATGGCTTTCCTAAGAGTATCAGACCGAACGTGATAATAATGATGCAACAGGGAAAATCAGACTTATAAATTTAAGAAATGCTAAGCGCTTTAGTTTATAACAAATAGCAATTAACTTTTTGAAGATATTTTTATAGAGTGTAACGTTCTGAAGGATTTCAGAATCTGCACTGAAAATATCATTCCGTTTTTTCCCGCGCTTTCTGAGTACTATTCCCCAGAAATATTCATAAATTTTTAGAAAGCAGTATGGTCTTATCATTGCAAAAGCGTGAAGGTATTTGTTTTAATATGGGTTTAAATTTTGAGTTCTATTATAATATATCGAGATATATCCTGAATTCCCCCTCTCTCTCCTTCTTTCTCTCTCTCTCTCTCTCTATATATATATATATATATATACATATATTGGAACCTTTAGTGAAAATACCTGTGTAGGTTGCCCAACAAGTGGTAACTTTAACTGAACTGTTGGGCTTTCATACAATGAGGTTCACAGAAGATTCCATCTCATATATATATATATATATATATATATAATGACATCAAAAAGAGTCATAAAAAATTGCGAAAAGTGAGTGCTTTTGCGCTTTATAATAATAATAATAATAATAATTTAGTTACTCCTTCAGAGTTTTTCAAATCAGTGTTGGCTGATGATTTTTCACTGGAGTCTGAGAAACACCAAGATTGCTCAAGTCTCCAGAACTGTTCTCACTATTCTGGCCGATCTAAATAATGCAGAAATTTGGATGGTCTCCACTCTTCCTCTTATTTCTAAGTCCTCCTGTCCTTGTATCGATCCTCTGGTGACTGTACCAAGAACACCAATTACAACTGATATAATCGTCATTTTTATGTTTTATTTTTTTTTTAATTCCCAAGCAAGGTCATAGTACTTATCCTTCTTTTCACTTTCTTTCAATTTTACTCTGTGGTCAGCTGGGATATTACTCCTTTTCGAGTTTTCCAAGTCAGCATTAGCTGATGGTTTCTCACTGGAGTTTGAGAGACAGCAAGTCTCCTCAAGACTCCATAACTCTCCTCAGTATTCTGGCTCATCTTAATTATGCTGTAGTTTGGTTGGTCTCCACTTGTCCTCTTATTTCAAAGTCCTCCTATCATTGTATTAATTTTTAGGTGACTGTACCAAGAGCACCAAATATAACTGGTAATACTATCACTTTCATGTTCCACAGTTTTTTCAATTCTCTGGCTAGGTCGAGGTACTTATCTCTCTTTTCGTTTTCTTTACATTTTACTATGTGGTCAGTCAGCGCATGTGGTCAACAATTCAGCATTTTCTTTTTTTGTTGTTTTTATTATGACTAGGTCTGGTCTATTATTATTATTATTATTATTTACTCCATTAGAGTTTTTCACATCAGTGTTAGCTGATGGTTTCTCACTGGAGTTTGAGTGGCAGCAAGTCTCCTCAAGTCTCCACGACTCGTCTCAGGATTCTGGCCGTTCTTAGCAATGCTGTCGTTTGGATAGTCTCTACCCGTCCGCCAACTTCCAAGTCTTCCAGTCCTTTTAATAATCCTTTAGTTATTGTGCCTAACGCAACAATCACAATTGGTACAATCGTTACTTTCATGTTCCACAGCTTTTTCAATTCTCTAGCAAGGTCGAGGTACTTATCCTTCTTTTCACTTTCCTTCAGATTTATTATTATTATTATTATTATTATTATTATTATTATTATTTGTTTGATGTTCCTCCTTGGGAAACTTCCCTTTTTACAATCTTCTCACATCAATCTTAAAGAGAACATTTACACTATTAATATATCATCTATACACAGATCAAGTTCTGTTATGTAGTTAATCTGATAGTTCCTAAAATTGACCGTTTAAATTCTTTTTCTCATCATTGTTAATGCAATCACTCAATTTAATCTTAAAGTATTTGAAACTATTGCTGTTGTTGATCTGATAAAATAATTTATTTTAAATATATTACTCTATAAGCAATAAAAAGAAAAGAAAAGAAAAATCAGTTTGTTAGTAGATTTAGTTTTTGAAATCTGTCATAACAGTAAATTTCTAGTTCGAGGAGTAATGCTAAAAAAATGTCAACCAAAATTAGAAATTCCATTTATTATTTTGAACGTTTCAATCAGATCACTTTTCATTCTTCTTTCTAGTTTAGTTGTTAATCCTAACTTCTCTAATCTTTCCTTGTAACTGTAATCATTTCCTTTTTTTTTTAATTATTTTTGTCACTGTTCTTTGTATGTCCTCCAGTTATAATATTAGACTCCAAATTTCATGTCTCAACATTGGAATTCAAGTTTAACTACAATATTCTAATTGAGGTCTTTTATTTTAGAAATATTTCTGTATTCTAAAAACAACATTTTTTCTGCCTTAAAATGAAATTTCTAACTATCTAGACAATCATTCCATTTACCCTCAATACAAAAGAGAAAATATGATTTTCAGCTTTTCAAATCCAACCCCTAATATTCATTCAATTTTTGAATTTTCCCGCAACTGAATTGATATTGAACTTTAATATTTTTGGATTGAGTATTTAGTACTTTAGATTTTTCTTTATTTAACCTTAATTTCCGAATATCTTCGCAATATGACTATTTATTTAGATCAATTTGTATTGTTTCTTTTGATCATGCCCTAACAAGTAGTAAAACATCAACAGCAGATAGCTTTGTTTCTGATTTTATATCATTGTTACAGTTTTAGGTAAGAGAAGAATAACTTCTGTCTTCTTCATAGAAAGTGCGTGTAAAATTCATCTGCACGTCTGTTGACCAAGTAAGAAAGATTAGGGATAAAACAAAGATTGAAATAGAAAAATGATGGTCTTGAGCTAAAAATAAGTCAAAAGCAAATTTTCTGCAACAATATTCACATGAAAAAAAAAAAAATTCGGAAATTTGATGTTGAAAAAGTATTATTTACCTTGACGACATGTTTCCATTGCATCCTTTACTGTACATACTTTTTGATTTTATATAAACTTTTCTTATTTTTTCTAAATTATAAAATCAAAATATCATTTGCATAAATTTTGAACGTCTTTCTGATTTTAAAATTCGGAATTTTCTCGCGTTTTTTTCACCAAATACAATTTTAGAAATGGGTCTCTTTCTAACTTAACTCTAGAAAAGAACAGTTCGAAATAACAAAATGAAAAATGAAACACATTTTATTTTTGACTTTCGACTTGGGCATCTGTTGCTCGAATTTTTGGATCGGATTTATCTTTCTCAAAGGGCAGGAATTGTTTGCTTTGCTCAGAACATTACAAAATATCAATATGAAAGCATTAATTTAGATCAGAAAGTTTTAAATGTTAAACGTTCGCTCTTTTCATTCAGTACACT
>CAUZXS010001608.1:30000-62500 GCA_963585895.1 Sepioteuthis lessoniana | reverse complement strand
GCTTTCTTTTAATTTTACTCAGCGGTGTGCTGGGACGGCAAAGTCCATCATTTGGAAGGTTTTCTTTTTCTGCTGACTATCACTAGGTCTGGTCGAGATCATGTCATCCGTCTTTAACGCATAATCCCAGAGAACTCTGTGTCTCATTCTATTGGACGGATTCTGGTTTTTGCTTATACCACTTGTTCGTATGGTCGAATATCAATGTCTTGCAAGATTCCCAGTGGATCATCTTCCTCACCCAGTCATGTTTAATCTTATACTCCCTCTGCGCAAGTTTGCTGCATTCGCTTATAATGTAAGTGATCGTTTTGTCTCTTTCACCACATGTTCTACATTTGCTATTTTGTTGCGTAATAGCATAATTGGGCCTCACGGTGTTATTTTGTGCTTCTATCAGAAGAGACCCAGTTTCTCCCTTCTAGCATTGTCCAAGTCTTCTCTTGTGAGATTTCACCGGTTTGTCGCTTGAAACACCCATAAAGTGTTTTTTTCTCTCTCATTTTTGTTTCCTTGTTGTTCTGTTGATCAATGTTGCTTGGTACAATCGTCACTTTCATGTTCCACAGCTTTTTCAATTCTCTAGCAAGGTCGAGGTACTTATCCTTCTTGTTTTTTCATTATTTCAGTTTTATTCTGTGGTCATCTGGGACAGCAAAGTCAACAATTTTGCAAATTCTCTTTTTTTTGTTGATTATTATAAGGTCTGGTCTTCTGGCCGAGATTAGGTGATCCGTGTGTATTTCAACGTCCCCTAGGAGTTTATGTGTGTCATTTTCTAGGTGCTGGGTTGTGCGTATACCATTTGTTAGAGTGGTCAAATTTAAATTTCTTGCACCTTTCATAGTGGATCACCTTGCCGACCCAGTCGTGTATCGTCTTATACTTCTCCCGTGCTAATTTGCTGCATTGGCTTATTATGTGAGTGATCGTTCCGTCTCTGTCACTGTATAGTCTACATTTGCTATTTTGTTGAGTCTTGTCTATTCTCGCTTTGATATGATTGGTTCTTATGGCGTTTTCCTGTGCTGCTATTAAGAGAGATTTCGTTTCTCTCTTAAGGTTTCCTTTTCTTAGCCAGGTCCAGGTTTTTTCGCGTGAGATGGTGTTTATTAGTCGTTTAAAGCGCCCATTGAGTTGTTTTTTTCTCTCCATTTTTGTTTCCTAGTTATTGTCATTCTATTGTCTATCGTGTTGTCCGTATCGTTTCTGATGGCTATAATCATTCCCCGTTCGTGTTATTATTATTATTATTATTATTATTATTATTATTATTATTATTATTATTATTATTATTATTTATTGTTGTTGTTGTTGTTGTTTTATGTTTGTTTAAAAGTAAAAGAGAATCTTAGCACAGAACGAGTATGATATTAATATAATACATATTTATCGGACACAATCTTTTAAGTTCCGAAAAATGCCCTCAAATTTATATATAATACATATTTACATATAATACATTAATTTAAATATAATACATATTTACTGGTCAAATTCTTTCAAGTTCTGAAAAATCCCCTCTTAATTTCATTTTCTTACCATTATTTCTGAAATCATCCAATTTAATTTTGAATTTTATTTCACTAACAGTGTTTCGCTTTTATCAACTTGGGCGATTTGTTCCAAAAATTTTTAACTGAGCAAAAAATTCCAATTGGTTAATAGATTTGGTTTTTAAAATCTGCCCTGACACTAAATTTCCAGTTCGAGTAAAAATATTGAAATAATGTCGACTATAATTAGAAACTGGATTAATTATTTTGAAAGTTTCAATTAGATTACCTCTCATTCTTCGTTCTTGCAAAGTAGTTAATCCTAATTTCTCCAATCTCTCCCTATAACTGTAATCACTTATTATTTTTATTAACTTTAGTGCGATATGAATGATTTAAATTTGTCTTGTTCAGTCTATTTTCCTTACAAAAATGAATATTACACCATCCGAATTTCCAAGTAAACTGTTCATTATATTAGAAAGAAAGAAAAAAAAAGAAACCTTCGTTTTAAAATCTGACGAAGATTGTTATTTTTTCATTATTGGAATATACAAAGTGTTTCGTCGTCTGTATCAAATTTAAATGTAAATGGGATATTACTTTCACGTAGACGCTCAACTGAAAGGTTTAATGACAATGATTTACTTGTACAACCGTTATGTCATCAAGAACAGTATATAAGAGATGGTTATTGAGCTTAATCAACGTCTGGCACAAGGGCAGACATTATGGTGCTATATAATCAGATAAAGTAGGTGTTTTTAAAACTAATTATATATATATATATATATATATATATATATATATATATATATATATATATATACGAGGATCATTAAATAAGCTTCCAGACTTTTTTTCGTATAGGCACTTTTATTGAGAGTACACACATGAAACTCTAGTCCCCTTCAAAGTAATCTCCTCTGGCTGCAATGCACTTGCTGTACCGTTCCAACAACTTCTGGAAGGCCCCATCGAAGTCCTCTTGTGTGAGCGTGTCAATGGCCTTCGTCACAGCCTTTTTCATCTCCTCAGTTGTCTCATAATTTAACTGTGTGTATCTACAAATCATACATTTGATATAAATGAAAAAACAGGATTTGGCATTAAATGACCGACAATAGTTGAAATGTCATTAAATTCAACCAGACCAAACCAATGTCAACAAAAGTTTGTTTGGTTTGGTTTCTTTGTTTAATGGCATATGAACCTTTGTTATTTAATGCCAAAGCCATTCTCCAAAAAAAAAACATTAGTGGTACTATTTAACCCATAGCTGGGAGGATAAGGGGGTTCATACCTTCCCCAAGGGTATTTGTCCAAAAGTGAACGTCATAGCGAGATTGGAGTGCGAACTCGCTTACTACGATTCCGCAGTCCATCGCTTTAAGTATTATGCCACGAGGGCACCTCCTCAAATTTTTTTAATTTAAAGCTACATAGCAACAATGAAAGAATGCTGTCTGCCGATTTGAACAAATTCTGAAAGTAGCGCCTCGCAAAACAGCCGTAGTATGACCACTTTCCTCCGATCTCACAAACTATCAAAGTAAGACAAAGGAAACATACGAGGTTCTACCTTTGGAAACAGCGACGAACTCATAAGCTGTATTTTCCTATACATGGATGTGGTAAACCTGCAAAAACTAACAGAAATCAGTTCTGTGCTGATCAACCAAAAGAGATCAACGATTGGAGAGAGAGGCAGAGAGAGAGAGAGAGAGAGAGAGAGAGAGAGAGAGAGAGAGAGAGGGAGAATCAAGGTATTCCAAGCTGTGGACAAGATGGTGATTATATATAAATATATGTATGTGTGTGTTTGTGTGTGTGTGTGTGTGTGTGTACTTTGAATTCCATCCATGTTATTTTCTCTCATTTAATGCAGCAATTTGTTTTAGTACGCTTGGTAGATACTACTTTTATCTTTTTCCTAGGACCAATTATTTATTATCTCCTTGTATTATTCATTGACTGTAATATAAATAATAATATTCTCTGTTCCTCTTCCTACTTACTTCCGCCTCTTCGCCATGCAGTCATTCATTGCATTGTGCTGAGAATATTAGTATTTATAATTCATTTAATCGTCGAGTTTTATCTGATGATTGAATCCTGATTGAAAGATAGAACTTTTATTAATAAGACTGCTATAATAGAAGGTGAGATTTTAATATTTATTTTTGTTTTTATTCTGCTTTGTGACCAGTGTTTGAGCCCTTCTTAATTATCTACCGATCGGTTTAAAACAATTTCTTCACTATATATATATATATATATATATATATATATAGGGGGGGTGCGGAAATAAATATTCGTACATCTGGAAATTTTTATTCTTTATCTTTCAAACATAGCCTGAACCAAATTTTTATATACATGTTTGCCAATGGCCAGGTAGACCTGGGTTCAATCCCAGGTCGAGTCATAGCAAAGACTCAAAAAATGGTACTTGATGCTACCTTGCTTAACATTCAGCATTATAAGGTAAGGATCAAGGGAAAAGTGCAGCAATCTAGGGAAAGTAGTAGCGCCTTCTCCTACACCTTGGTGTGGAAGCTATCGAAAAATGAGCCTCCATGTCAACCTCGACAACGGTCGCCAACTTTATTTTACGTATTGTATAAGAATACATTCTTCTAATATGTGCATATAAACTTAGGTTTCAATTAATTTTACAGAAATTAATGCCATTTATTTATTTTCTTATCTACAATTATATAGCATAAATTTCATATGTACGAATATTTATTTCACCTCACTATATATAGATATATTTGTGTGTGTATGTTCACAAAATGTGTTCACTATATATATATATATATATATATATATATATATATATATGTATCATCGTCATGAAGTTGTGCTGACAACACGGTTTCCCTTGACTCTCTGTTTCTCTGTCCATCTGTCTCAATTGTTTATGGTTCCGGGTAAGTCCTCAAAACTTCCTCCCGTGTCCCTAGGGCGTTGTTCTGTGTAAGTCTTTGCTGATTGGCCAACACTAGTGAGTTCATGGAGAAGTCGATCGTAGAACTGCTACTTATCTATAAGGATGGAATCTATTGATGCTACTAAAAGATCTACAATATATATGTTTACCCAACCCCACACCACAAGCAGGATTCGACGCAAGGTCAATTTTTTAGCGGATGTTAACAGGTTTTGATTCATTTTTTTTCTTGACTGGCTGCCATACCGGAACGGTTGCACCTGATAAGAGTCCCATCAATAGGTCAAGTAGAACTGTTTGACGTTAAAGCTAAGTACAAACAAATGATTTAGGATAAATTGAATTCTTTGAAATAGAACTGTTTGACCATTTAACTGTGTATAAACAAATTACTGATGTTTAATTAAATTGTTAGCGATACATAGGAATACTTGGAACCATTTAATTTTGTTGACTTGTGCTAAATTGAACTCTTACAAATAGAACTCTTTAATCATTTTAATGTGTGTATCAACAAAATGTGTTTATAAATCATATATTTAATATATAAGTAAAAACAGGATTTGGCATTAAATAACCAACAATAGTTGAAATGCCATAAAACCCAACCTAACCCAACCCTATCCAACTCAACTAAATCATATATATTTAATATATATATGAAACAAAATTTGGCATTTAATACCAACAATGGTTGATATGCCATGAAACCAAACCAAACCAAAACTGTTTAAGATGATAATTAAAATACATTCCTCATTCTATATAATTTATGACAATAATGGTAAATCTGACTTTGGCATAAAATAACCCAACAAATATTAACATCCCCCCCCCAAAAAAAACAAACAAAAAACTACAAAACAAAAAACAAGAAAACAAGCAACCTCAAAATCTGCTGATATTGCCGAGTTATGTATTCCCTTCTTCCTGTTGTCTACCCAAGGGTGACTGATGACAAATTGGACCTTCGATTCTTAAAGCAAGGATACTGGCAAACTCAAACAGCCATTGCAGCTAGTGTCAACCTTGACAAGAGGCAAATCAATCAGGACTAATTACTTAAAATCAAAGATAAGAACCGACATAAAACAAAACAGAATGTTTCACCTCTGCGCCGAAAGAGAAATGACAGTAAATCATTTTCACAAAATACTGTAGCCTCCCTGTCAGTGGCTGGTCAGTGAAGTTTTCCAGCCTGTTCATTTCTAATGGACATCACATTTCCAGAAACATGAATGATTTATTGGCGTCTGAAAGAAATAGGCATCTGAAGCGGAAATATGACATTTCGAAATCCTCTCGGATAATAAAAAGTGACCACACACACACACACACACACACACACACACATACTCTCTTCCTTTCTCTCTCTCTCTCTCTCTCTCTCTCACACACACACACACACACACACACACGTGTGCGCGCACACTAATGCACTTGTACACATACACATACACGAGAAAGATAATAAAGACAAGAAAATGCACTGAAGTTATTACAAAAAGAGGATGAAATAATAATGGCCAGATAATGAATACAGCAATAAATAGGCTATAACCCATCTGCGCGCACACACACACTAAAAAAAGAAACTGTAAAAATAAAAAAGAAAGACAGTAGGTTGGTTTATTAAACGGCATATCAACCCATTATGGATTATTTTTTACTAAAGAAAGCTGTCAGCTGTATACAATGGATATTTCCTTTACACAATTGCACCTTTTCAATTTTGCCGAGTCGGCTGGAGCTGTAGAATACACCCGCCTAACGAGTGTCCTGGATATGACACTAAACAATCTGATGGTGAGGTTCCAGGAGTGCTGAAGCTTTGGGGAATGCGGAGTACCCCTTCATTGCCATTGCTCCCAGGTCAACTCTGGCCCGGAGTGGTAGCACCTGATAGGGCCCTATCTATGGGTTAAATTGAACTAACAGCATACTTATGCTAAAATGAATTGTTTGATTAAACTGAATAGCTTGAAATATAAATGTTTTTGACAATTAAACCGTACTTACATTTAAACTGCGTGCTTATGCTTAACTGAATTATTTGAAATAGAACTGTTTTTCTACATTAAAACTGTTTTTACACTTAACTGAATTGTAACATATAGCTGCTTGAATAGTTTGAAATAGAAATGTTTTTGACAATTAAACTGTGTACTTATGCTAAACTGAATTGTTTTAAATAGAACAGATTATATACATAAAAATGGATTTGGCGTTAAATAACCTACAAAGGTTGATATGCCATAAAACTCAACAAACCAAACCTTTTCAATTGCGTATATTTGTATCCTTATTTGTACGAGCATAATTCGCTCTCGAAAAAAGGATATCCTAAGCAGGACACTAAATAGAATCCTATGTTGAGAACCAAATTCTGAAGGTCTGTTAAAAAGTGGAGTCAGTCCACTCTGTTCAGAAGAGGGAGTATCTGTTATAGCGTCATCTATGTGTAACAAAGGTCTGTTTATAAAATATTCGTATTCGATAGGACTATGTGCCAAATATAAAGCTCCTGAGAAACACCACACAAAATATAAAAATGGACCTACAATGGACTTGATTCTCAAACCTCTAGGCATAAAATTGTTGCGAGGGCGATAAATATGTCGATTCCGCAAACATTTTTTTTTTATAAAGAAAGTGATATGATAAAACTAGGCAAGGGTGACAAAGACAATATGTTATGTTTTGACCTTTTGACCCGGCCAAAAATGCCATTCAAGGTGATGCACCGGAAGGAAGTGATACATTCTAATGGTAGTTATGAGAGGAAATCGCGTGGGCGGAAATTGGCTGATGAAATGGAACGAGCAAGAAATATTCCCATGGTACACTACAGAGTGATGCACCGGAAGACAGTGACCTCTGAACTGCATGACAGTTATTTCCACTTGATGACGATTAAACATTCGATTTCAAAGATCAAGTGGGCGTCGAACGATTATATAATTCAGCTGAGTTCGACGAGCCAGTGCAGTTACCAGAAGAGTTCCAGACAGTTGGAGCTGAGGTGTGGTAGGGAAAGCCACACCCGACCGAGGGCGCCCTCGGATACCCCGATGGAGTTTGGGGTCCAGAGAAGATGCTGATAAGATGCAGTATAGAAAGCCAGCATCCAGCAGTGGGCCCTAGGCCTCTGGTTGAGCATCAAGAGAACAAGAAAGACACAACGTGATGGTCATAACAGTAGGGTCAAAATATTACAGTTTATGTTCGGTCTCCTGCTCCCTCTCACACGCAAACCTTGTACAACCCTTTCGAACCCTTGCAATAAAGTGAGAGGTACTATTTACCAACCCCTCCGCTCGGGCAGGATATGACACAAGGTCAGTTTTTAAGCGGAGGTTTGAATTCAGAGTTTTCCTTCTCCTAGACTAGTTGCCTCACCAAGGCTGAAGAACCTAGTCCGTCCTACTATTTACCCATAGCTGGAGGGAGAATAAGGGGGTTCATACCTTTCCCAAGAGTATTTACCCGACTGGAGTACGAACTCGCGTACTACGATTCCGCAGTTCATCGCTTTAACCATTACACCACGAGGACACCCTCAAAAGTGAGAGGTAAATATTCTTATAAAGAAGTCTTCCTGCGTCGTTTATTCCTGCGTCTGTCTTTGTCACTGCGTCTTATTGTGTCGTTATGATGCAGCATGAACATGTAGATGAGTATATAACAAATAGAGTAAATTTGAAATGCCGAGTTTTTATTTGGCGAGTGTTTATAGGTTCGCTCGTGGACCCAGGCTGTAGTACAAAAGCCTGGGTTGAATAGACGGAGTTTCCGGACGTGTCTGTCCTACTTCTGCAGTGGACGCTGCTGATTTTTCCGAAGAAGTTGCTGGAATCAGAGTTGCTGCTCGACTGGAAACGGCGGATGCCGGGATACAGGAATCGGTACAGTTCCTTCGTCGTGTCGTCGGATGCGGGTTCGTTTTACTACTCTGAAAATGGCTGTAAGTAAGAGGACCAGAAGTAATCCATAAAGAACAATAAAACTTTCGATTTTAAACCTGAAAAACATTGGTAAAAGACTTACGGGGTTTTAGACTTAAAAAGGACTGGGAAAAGAGAAAGTTAGTGAACCGCAGCTGGCTAGTGAATTGGTTGGACCAATGCATCTGCTGCTATTGGCCTGTCAGAGGCGTCTAATCGGCTGTATTCTGGTCCTGCAAAAAGGGCTCTGTTGATTCGTGCTGGACTGCTATATTTTCTATGGGTGGTTATGGTAAGGCGTTTGGTTCATGTGCGATGAGAGAAAGGTTGCGAATTCCTTTCGCCTTAAGATCATTGCTGGCAGCTGTCGGTCGCTCGCAGCCGCTGACGTGGTTTTTTGCCGTCGACGGTTGCTTGTTTAATAGCAGAAAGGGTTGTACGTTTGTTAGGCTCGCACGCGTCTGACCTTATACAGGAAGCTTCTTTTTATGTGTAATAATGAAATTTATCATTATACCTCAAAGAGAAGCTTACAAAGACTACTCACACTGCTCAAAAGGGGGAAATTACTTTCGAGCCAGATTGTAGAATTAACCTCAGAGTAAGTAAAGGAAAATTCCACTCGCTAACAAACTTTGTGATGTCATCTATGTTGATATCAGAGTTCACTTCCGGTAGCGGTGAAAAATTCTCTGCGCTAATGTCATGGATGACTGCGTTTTTTAAACAAGATTTCCGATGTAAATAGTTGGTAGGCTAAGATAAAATAACCCAGGACGGATGGATCTTCCGATTCCACTTCGATCCAAAAATGGCAGTACCAACAGAGTCCTTATCTATGGGTCAAACAGTTACATTTGAAAATTATTTATATTGGATATGTACAAATAATATTTGGTTGATTGGTGAGTTGGTTGTGTTTTGTCGCATACCAATCCTTTTAGATTATCGAATGCCAATTCCAGTTTATACATAGATATACAAATATATGATTTGTAACAGAAAAGTTCTTAGGTAAGAATATTTAAATGGGTCATAGCTGCTCTGTTTTCACATCGTTAAACGGTTTCAAGTATTGCTATCTCACACGAATAGTTTTATTTGAACATAGTTAAATGGTTTCAAGTATTGCTAGCTCACGCAAATAGTTTTCTTTGGGCCTAATTAAACGGTTTCAAGTATTACTCTGTAATACTTATAGATGAATCAAATAGTTATTTCTTTGCACACAGTTAAATTATTTCAATAACAGAAAAGGATTTAATATTTCTATTTGACTCATAAATGAGATACTAACAGATCTTTTGGGCCGTGATAGGACTCATCACCATTGATTTCCTTGAAAAGGATTGAACTTATGAACATTGCCTCCTGTTAACTTCTATTCAGTTGAAATGCACCTTATTTTAATAAAAAAACGAACCCCCCCAAAAAGCAAAAACCACTCCTTTCAAGTTAAGTCCTCGAAGCTCCAGTACTGTAACAACAGCTCTGAATTGCACAACATGAGAGTCATGGTGGGTCGGGATGACAACGAAGTTTTTTTCTTTCAAACAATCAGTCACAGGTATATTGGGTGGCTTTATCGGTGGACTATTCTAATACCATCTCTGCCAAGGCTTCGCAAACTTTTAAATTGATGCACACCTTGAGACCAAATTCTTATCCCAACTGGATGGGGCTGTAGAATACACCCATTGCATCTCTACAGAGGTGTAACCCTCTAATGAGTGTCCTAGATATGACAACAAACAATCTGATGGTGAGGCTTAAGCCTTGGAGATTTATGAAATACGGTGTACCACTACATTACCCTTGCTTCCCGCTCCACTTTGTTCGGTAGCGGTAGCATCTGATAGGCTCCTATCTTTCCCTATATATATAGCAGTATTTTTTAAATTCCTGCTATTTATGAGGTTTCATGTAGACATTACCATTTTATACAAAGACCCCTCACAAAGAGTTATCCTGGGTAACACTTAATTGCATCTGATGATGCTCCAGTTCCCAGAGAGGACCTGGAAGTAATAGAAATGAAAGAGTATTGCACATTCCCTTAATCTCCAGAAATGGAGCCTCACCATCAAATGCTGTTTATTTCTTTCTCTGGACATCCATTCTTTGGATAGGCGTCATACCACTCTGTGTGGCAAACTTCCAAGGTATACTAAACTTCGCCGACATGGCAGCCTCCAGTCGGTTGGATGATAATTTGATATGGTAATGACCCCTATTATGGTAATAAATGGTAATAACCCATACATTTCATCTGAAAAAAAAAACCGGATGCTGGCATTAATTATAGATGGACAATAGTTTAAAGATACAAAAGTCTTTTGCACAATACTGTATGAAGAAATATTTCGGTTCTTCTTGGGTCATTCAGTAAATGACAAAACAAAGCGAAAAAGATGAAAGCGTATTCACGCTTTTTTGTCGATTGGTGAGAATTGTCGCTTATTCGTTTCTCTGGAATAACACGCGATAATCGAACTTCAAATAACTGTAACTAATTAGGGACACAACCACATTCTGACTAATTACAGTAGTAATCAATGAAAGATCGATTCTTTTTTTGTTGTTGTCCTTGTGTTTTAGTATGATTCTAGTCTTGACTATCACAGGATCTTCCGTAAAAAAGTTACTCATTGGCGCCTAGAAATTGTCATAGGTGCTGTCACACACTTGTCAAAGACAACAATACCCGTTTTTGCATAATTTCTGTCAAAAATTGGATTGGTATTTTGATCTGGATCGGTATTCTGCAAAAGATAACTGATTAGTAATAGCTTAGAATTGTCTAGAATGACAGTATCATTCTCCTTCAACACAGGATACACGATCTACTCCTTTGTTACGGTCAGAGTGATGGTAGTATTAGCTCTTCTTATTCAGATAAGTTATAATCTTAAATGGTGAATCTGTAGTTCTGGAGATCCGGGGAATGTAGAATACTTTTTCATTGTCATTATTACCTGATCCACTCTCTACAGAAGTGGTAGTATATGTTTCTGCCTCATCTATAGTTTAAATATATATATTTAAAAATTCGTATTCGGTTGGACCATTTATAAAAAAAAAACAACTCTTAAGAAACAACTACACAATACTGAGATACAATAAATATGATAATACACAATACTGAGATACAATAAACATGTCTACATACAATAAATATGACTACAATAAATATACAACTACACAATACTGAGATACAATAAATATATGATTCCCTATACTCTCGGCATAAAATAACGTAGGACGCTTTGACATGCTGTTAAAATCAATCAGACAATCTCGTCCTAAAGCGTATCCTACTGTATTGCTTCGGAGCAAGGAACAATTAAAAAAAAGCGAAAACAAATCCATTCAAGTTTCGTCCTGGAGATTTCAGTCCTGAAAAAACAGCTTTGAATTGCACAAAAAGAGAGAGTCACTGTTGCCGATTTTTTTCTTGACACTTTGTCTTTCGAACCGACACAGGTATTATCTTTTTGCGAATCCTTGTGAGATAAAGCTTCTTAATCTGAGAATCAATTTTTTTATTTATTGTGGACTTTTTGTTCTCATCTTGGTAGTTTTCTTTTTTGTTGTTTCTTCTCACTACGTTTCGGCCAAATTTCACCTCTGGCCTTCTTCAGGTGATTAACCGCGACCTCGGATAGGAATGCTGAGTCTTGTAACAGTATCCCCAGTAATTATTGCCTTCCATAGTTGTTGTCTATCGCACCACGTTTTTGACCAAGTAAATCTCTGGCCGGCTTGGGTAGGAATTGAAACCGCAATAAATAAAAAAAGTCCGCAATAAAATAAAAGTCCGCAATAAATAAAAAAAATTAATTCTCAGATTAAGAAGCCTCATCTCAAAAGGATTCCCAATAAAGACAATTACAAATTCGGTACGGACCCGATTATGGAAGACCAGATAAGGAGAACAAATAATTGGATTTATAAGACCAAAAAATTCATCCTTGATCGCCCTATGGTTTCAGGTGAGCATTGTCAGAAGATAGCGGTTTCAATTATACTTGAAATCATTCAACTGTGTACAAAAACATAAAAATAAATGAAAAAAAAAAAAAAAATAAACAACTCATGATCGTTTAAAAATGTTATCAACAGAATGTGTTGATCAATCATATATATCAAATACACGTGCATAAAGATGATTTGGGATTAAATAACCTACAATGGTTTATATGCCATAAAACCCAACCCAACCCAACTAAACCAAATTCAATTTCCATTCATCCCCATATAAAGTGGATATCAAATTTCAAAATATAATCAATTTACTAGTGCTTAATACAATATACACGAGAAAAGAATCAGTAAACTGAAAATGCAAACCCGCCTTTACTTTCTTTAATTATTTTTAGGTTTGGTCAGTACAGAGGAGATTACGAATAAGCCGCAGGTTTGAGATTTTGAGCCGCAAATCGCCACATTCTATATTCAAAATTTTTGTAAGTTTTATCTGTAATACCAATGTCTAAGCCCAGATTCTAATATACTAACTTGGAAAAATAGGTAAAGGGACTCAACTGTTGTACGAAGCTTGAGATAGTTTGGAACATTTTTTGTTCATCCAATAATATCAAATTTATCAATGCAAATTAGTATCACTTATGCATTTTTTCAACCTGCCAAAATTCTATTCACCGCCAGTGCACTATGGAGACCATTTTAATAAGTGGTTCCTCAAGGCTTTCAAATTCTACAGCTGATTTTCTTGGTTTTTTTTATGCTGTCAGTTCATGTTGGTCTCTTTAATGGTGAAGTCAATGTTTCTAAACAGTTATGTGATTTCAAGTAGATATGCCTATCAAATTGTATCATTAAGGTGACAATAATTACAATAATTTATTTGTACACAGTTATATGTTTTCAAGTATTCCTATAGATTGCACAGTTATATAATTTTAAATGTTTCTATCAAACTCTAATGATCTGCTCACATCTATTTGCTTTCATGTATTACAAACAATTATATGCTTTCAAGTAACTACTACTACTACTACTACTACTGCTGCTGCTGCTGCTCCTAATAATAATAATGATGATAATTATTATAATTACAATTGTTTGTAAACAGTTATAGCTTCAAATAATAATTCTTAATAGCACATAGAGATATATTTTTAAGAATTCATATTTAATATAAACCATTTTCAAACAAATTGGTCAATTGATTGGTTATATGATATTTAAATTCTTGTTGAGCAATTTGACGTTGAAGTCAATCTTTTCTTTGTGAGTCATTATATGGTTTCAAGTAACTAAAGATGATCATTTGCATGTAAATATAGCATCATGTAAACATTCTTAATAATATTATTTGCACACAGTCATAAGCTTTGAAGTATTTCAATCGAATACAAGTAATTTGCAAACAGTTATATGGTTTAACATTTCTATCTAGTCCTAATAAATTTCAAACACATCTATTTGACTCGTAAATGACAAGGTAAGAAATACTACCACTTCGGGTCAGAGTAGAACTGGAAGTAATGGCAGGGAAGTAATGACTCCACACTCTCTTGAGCTCAAAAATTGGAGCTTCACTATTCGATGCAACTTAGTATCTAACCCAAGAAACATTTTTGGCTGGGTGGAGAAAAGAGAGAGAGAGAGAGAGAGAGAGAGAGAGAGTTCTAAAAACAGTTCTTTGTGCTTAGGTTCTATAACCCTACACTGGATAGTGTCACTCCAACACTTCATTACCCTTACTCCGAGATTCATTCGGGTTGTTATCGGTGGACTATTCTAACACCATCTCTGCCAAGGCTTCTCAAACTTCTTAACTGATGCACACTATCTATATATCAAATAGATCCGTTTGAGATCATGTTGAAAATTAGTTTACCCTACATTAATAGAAGGGATACGTATTATTCTAACCCTCACCGATCAGGCTGTTCTTATTCAGTATCGTAGTCTTTAACCAAAAGCAAAAGAGAACGCAGGTTTAAATCTCTCCAGAAGTCGATGCTTTATTTTTGTTTTTGATGTGATGACATGTGAGAGTTACAGAAAAAAACCCAACAAGAATTAGGAAGATATGATATAATACTAGTCAAATTATCACTAATACTGATTGATAAATAAATAAATCAAATATATATAGTTATATATTGACCCTCGACCGAGCCGTCAATCAAGAGATGCATCTGTGTAAATTAGCAGAAGAACAGCAGAGGCAGGTGAGCGTGAGACAATAATATAACCAGGTGCCCGAGACGGTTCGAGTCAGTTGGGGACAAAATGCCGAACTGAGAGCCGGCGGCAGACAGAGGGCCTTGAGTCCTCAGTGACCCACGGTTGAGCAACCCAAGTCAAGATGAGAAAGAAGTGCTGCTATGGTTAGAAGAACATGGGTCAAAATAACAGTCCGTCCTTGTCTCCACTCACCTCTAACTCACAAGAAACATCTATCCTTTCGAGAATAAAGTGTAAGAGAGATATTTTTATTAAGAAGTGTATTCGTTCGTTCATTGAAGTTCGTCATTATGTTTGATCATGTTCCGCATACATTTGTGTAACGGCTATACAGCAATATTCTTTCCTCTGGTGATAGGAAAAACGATAACTAGAAATATGGAGCCAATCAATCTGTTTAATTTGTGTTAATGGTATATGAACCTTCGTGGGTTATTTAATACCAAAACAATCCTTATAGAATTACAATAGTGGCACTATTTAACTCATTGCTGGGGTATGAGGAGATTCAGTTGTTTTCCTAAAGGTAGAAGTCTGAAAGTGACTAAGCTACAAGGACTTACCCCCAACGACCCAACCAATAGGAAACGGGTTTATTGAGTATCTTTATAGGTTTTGTTTTGGCACCTATGATAACGTTCATGTCCTCTCAGGTGAGTTCATAAAGCAGCTGTTATGGGTAACCAGGCTTCACTGGAGCAGAAGGAGATGTGTTTAAATCTCATTAAGAGCTTTCCTCTATTCTTTTTGTTCGTGGCTGTCATAAAAGTGATATCGCGAAATAGTTGCTATAAAAAATTGTTAAAATCGTGCATTGTCAGAGAAACAAAATGATTTGCTTAAAAGGAAAATGGAATAATAATTATAGCTGTGTTTAATTCCGACTGTATTTGTATCCCGTTAAGACTTCCGTTTTCTGTGACTACTAACTCTACCAGTACTTGCATTGTACCAAAAACATCAACAAAAGTAACTGGAGTGAAGAATAGGCTATTTATCATATTTAAGTTATAAACTAGCTTTGCTGTCATTGCATTGGATACTTCTTGCATCCTTTTCAGTACAAGTTGTTATTATTAAATATTCTTAATAAGAGCAGTCTGTTTTTAGTAATTTTTGGTTGACTGATTTTTACAACATGTTAACCTATCTAGACTTATTTTATGGATATGGGTTAGGGATTTGCATATATTGTACATTTATATTTACTTTTTTGTGCAGTTGTTTTTATGAGTGTTTTTGCACAGTTATATAATATTACGTGTTCCTATTTAATGCAAATAAAAGTTGCATGGTTTTAAATATTTCTATCCAATACTAATGATTATATTGTTTCAAATGATTATTCCTTTCTAATCAGAGTCATTTATTCATTGTTTTAAGTAACAATTAATTATAATGCTTAGTCAATAAATATAATTTCAATTAACTATTCTAAATATAAATATTTTTTAGTTATATAGTATCAAGTATTTCTATCAAATACAAATAATTTTTGAACAGATCTACCTGATTCATAACGGGACTCAAACAGGTTCTACCACACCCAGTTCGAGTGGACTTGGGACATGGGCAATGAAGGACTACTCCACATTATCTAGATCTCCAGAATTCGAACCTCACCATCAGATGCAATTTATTGTCATACACAGATCTTTTAGGAATATTACTCTTGTGCAAAGGAAATAGTCTGCGTATTTCCTTAGAGAGAGTGGCATTATTTGTTTATATATATATATATATATATATATATTGATTTACTTTGGTTGTGTTTTATGGCTTCAGTGAGTTATTTAATGCCAATTCCTGTTCACACACACACACACGCACACACACACACACACACACACACACACACACACACACACACACACACACACACACACACACACACACACACGTTATTTGACAGTGGATACTTTATTCAACACTAATAATTCTATTTGATATTAATAATTTGGTTGTACAGTAAAATGGTTTCAAGCATTGCTATTTAACATCAGTGATTCTGTTTTTCAAGTATTCTTATCTAATACAAACTATTTTCACATAGCTATATGGTTTCAAATAGCTAATTAAAATAATCGCTAGTAAATGATTAAACCATTCTGCTTGACCCATAGATGAGACACTAACAGATAGTAACACTCTGGGTCATAGTGCATCTGGGAGTAATGGTAGAGGAAGAGGTATACATTCCACATTACCCAAAATCCAAAACTGGACCCTCACAATCAGCTGCAGTTTACTATCATACCTAGAATACGGATTCAAGTATTGCTATTCAACACTAAATGCTATTTAATGATAATCGTCTGTTTGCACACAGTTTAAATGGCTTCAAGTATTGCTATCTCAACGCAATTGACCCTCTGTTAAAGCCTTCAATGGCGCATTGGCATAATAGTGGGAGTGTTCGCCACTGGCCCGGAAGACCGAAGTTCAATGCCAGCTCGAGTCATACCAAAGACTTAAAAATGGTATTTATGCTTCCTTGCTTAACACTCAGCATTATAAGATAAGGATCAAGGTTAAAGTGGAACAATTTAAGGAAAGGAGTAGCTCCCTCGCCTACACCTCGGTGTTGTAGCTATTGAAAAGGGAATCTTTGGGTCGTCCTCGACTACGGTCCCCAAATATACTTATTTATCACAAAAACAATTTGAAGAATACGGTTGAGACACTCATATAGGTATAAGTGCTTGGCAGGATGGGCCGATTGATCGGATCGGACCACTCCGACCACCCGTCAAGCTAAAGTCACTGGACCACTTTGGTTGCAGGTTCCAGAATTGGTCAGCAAAACAGGATCCCACTCTCAAGCATCACGAGTTCCCAACCCTTGTCAACTGGCGGCCTCAGTGGAATAGCTCTTTTACATCTGCAGAGGCACATTCGGCATATACTACAGCTCCAACAGACAAAGTGATATATATATATATATATATATATATATATATATATATATATACAAACATATACAAAAAATATTGAGATGTGGGTTTCCCGCATGCTTTTTATATACATTTGTTAAAAATGAGAAGGTGTATATATGGATATAACGTTAATAACAAACAGAAAACGTAAAAAAATGAAAAACAATAAATCTAGTGTACTAACATCTAAGGCCGTTGGTATAGTTATATTTAAAAGTGAGTATGTATTCCTCTTTGTTTGGCAAAAAACTCATTCACACAAACACACACACACACACACACACACACACACACACACACACACACACACACACACACACACACACAAATATAAATGTGATTGCAGAATTTTTGTAAGACAGATAATATAATTAAATGCTAACTAGGGATATGTAATTGAATATTGAGTATCAAAATAGATACTTTAATTTTTGAACCAGTTAACTGAAGACACGTTTCCTTTAATTTTATGGTTTTATCTTTTTGTCCTTTTGAAATTATTTTTAGTGATATTTTTCCCCAAATAAACGATTTCGGCAATTTCTAATGACCTAAATAGTCGAGATGATATTTACCAACGTATTGTAAATAACTGAAAAAAAAAAAAAAAACATTGCTTGAAGATTTGTGTAAAAAGAAGAAGAAAAAAAAATCAGAAAACACCAAATTTGTTTTTTTTTTCCCTTGAAGCAACGGGACGATGCTAAGTTCAGTGACGCAATTAAATCGAGAGTAAAGAGTAAATCGTCTAGAAATCATAAAACTAATATATATGTATATATATATATATATATATATATATATATATATATATATATTAGTTTTATTATATATATATATATATATATATACGAAAACTAGCCAAGCTTAAAATCTATATAAATATTTAAATAACTTAAAGATAAAAAGAAATAAACGAAATAGAATAAAATGATGATAAATAGAAAGCAATGAACAAGAAAAATAAAACCAGAGGTAAAGAAATTAATAAATTATTATTTGGCTGATGCAAAAGTTTCTGGAATATTTTTGACAAAACCTTTTTCCTATATGAATTCTTATCCCTTGCCTATTCTTTTATATATGGAGAATTGATATCTACATAAGAATGCAAAGAAATATACACCGGGTAACTCTTTATTTGTCAAAACTACGTTAGGTCGGACACATGACCCGTAACAGAAAATCAGCAGAAGCCCTGTTTGAACAGGAGGGTTGGTTGGTTGGTTGGTTTTTATGGCATATCAATCCGTGTTTCTTGTTCACTGCTTATATATATATCAAGGAAAACTCGACAGATATGTCATCAAAACTTTATTTAGACAAATCGTTCAGTACGAATTGCCTCATCAGATGACGAACAATTTCAATGGAGATGATAAACACATCCATTCTAAGGTAAGAAACCTTATCATAAATTGAACATTTAAAGATTTATACTTAGAAATTCATACATGAAAATGTTTTTATGTAAACCCCAAAAATAATAATCAAGGTGAAATCCTGTACAATAGCCGGTGATACATCAAAATAATAATCTGATAAATTAAAGTCTACATTATTTAAACTTAATGACTATTTTTTATTTCTCAAAATTTCCTGTTTTACTAAAATTTGACAATTCAAATTTTTATAAGGTTCCCAATTTATCAAAAAAAACAAGTTCTTTATCTGATATATTTCTAAAAGTTCATATATTACGACTATAAGCGGTCTAATTCTACATTTAAAAGCGATGTTGTGAAATTCTGAATTTTTTTATATTATCATAATATTATTATTATTATATATATATATATATATATATATATATATATATATATATATGTGTGTGTGTGTGTGTGTGTGTACGTGTGTGTGTGTGATTTGTAAACGAATAGTCTGTAGGCAACATTTTTACAAGGAAGAGCTCATTTGTTTGCCCACACTTAAATAGTTTCATGTAATACCTATTTCAATGAAACATCAGTGATTTGTTTGGACACAGTTAAATAGTTTCAAGTAAATAATTAAAGTTTCGCTTCACCCATAGATAGGAACCAAATGGACACTGTCTTTTCGAGTCAGAGTGAACTTGTGAGTTTCGACTGTAATGACACATTCTCCGAATTTCAAGGATTGGAGCCTCACCATTGGATGCAGTTTAGTGTCATATCCAGGATACTCGTTGGTGGGGTCATAACGCTCTGCACAGATATTGTCGGTGCATTTAACAGTATCAGCCGACTGGGCCACAGGACACTCGTTAGGTGGAGTCATACTCCTCTGAAAGAGATGTAGTCAGTGTATTCTACCTTCCCAGCCGACTGGGCCGCAAGACACTCGTTGGGTAGTGTCATACCCCTCTGCACTGAAGCAGTCAGTGTATTCTACAGCCCCAGCCGACTGGACTGTTTAACAGACAGAAAAAGATGGTTTCCTTTAGTTTACTTGTTTAGCGACATATAAAATCCATGCGTGTTATGAAATATCGAAATTTACTTTATTTTAAATGTTTGATATCAATCATAATTATATTTTGTATGTATCATTGAACTTTTCTTGTTAGTCTATCGACATTTTCTTTCACACAGTTATATGATAACAAGTACACCTCTCTTCTAGAGGAGAGTCCTCCGTGCACAGTTGCTAACGTGGTAAGCGAGTTCGAACTCCAGTCGCGCTATTAAGTTTATTTTCAGACTAAAACCCTCTTGAAAACTATGAAACTCCATTTATCTTCCCAGCCATGGATTAAACAGGTCCAATAGTGTTCTTCTACAAGAATATTTTTGACATTGAATTATCCTCGAAGGTGGATTTGCCATTAAACAAAGAAGCCAAAACATATCCTATAAATATAATGTGTATGCAGTTTCAAGTATTCCTATCTAATACTAATAATATATACAGATCAGTCGGCTGGGACTGTCGAATACACCGACTACATCACTGAAGAGGTTTGGTTTGGTTTCTTTTTTTTAAAGGGCATTTCAACCTTTGTTGGTTATTTAATGCCAAAGCCATTATTCTAGAAGAACAGTTGTGGTACTATTTTATCCATAGCTGGGAAGAAAAAATTGGGGTTCACACCTTCCACAAGGGTATTTGTGCAAAAGTGAACGTAATTACGCGACTGGATTTCGAACTCGCTTACTACGATTCTGCTGTCTATCACTTTAACCATTACACCATTCTGCAGAGGAGTAACCCGGCTAACAAGTTCCCTAGATATGACATTAAACAATCTGATGTTGAAGTTTCAGTAATGCTGGAGCTTTGGTGAATGCGGAGAACCCCTTCATTGCCATCTCTCCTAAGTCCACCCATGCCCAGAGTGGTAGCAATTGGTAGGGTACTATCTATTGGTCAAATAAGTCAACTTTGTTTAAACTGAGTGCAAACGAATGAGTTATGTTCAGTTGAATTGTTTGAAATAGAACATTTAACCAAATAACTGAGTTGTTCGTGATACATTTAACCAAATAACTGAGTTGTTCGTGATACTTGGAATCATTTAACTGTGCAAAAGAATGAGCTTTGGCTCGTTTAGAAATATTATCAACAAGATGTGTTTACAAATCATATCATTAGATGAGTTTCTAGACTTTTTTTTCGTATGGGCACTTTTATTGATAGTACACGCATAAAACTCAAGTCCCCTTCGAAGTAATCTCCTCTGGCTGCAATGCACTTGTTGTACCGTTCCAACGACTTCTGAAAGGCCCTATGGAAGTCCTCTTGTGTGAGCGTATCAATGACTTGTGTCACAGCCTTTCATCTCCTCAATTGTCTCATAACGACAGTTTCTAAGTTTTTTCTTGAGCTTAGTGAATAACCAAAAGTTACTGGGAGTAAGGTCTGGGTTCTAGGGAGGGTGAGGAACTGTCATGATGCCCATCTTGGTCAAATAGTCTGCAACAAGGATGGAGTTGTGGACTGGTGCATTGTCCTGCTGGAAATGCTACTGACCCGATTTGAAGAGTGCTGGCCTCTTCCGACGGAATCTCTTCCTGAACTCCCTTAAAACCTCAACATAGTAACCCTAAGCCTAACCCTAACCCTTTGGCCAATCAACTCTGGTGTATTGACTTCCTTACTCCTCCCACACCTCTCATCATCCCTCACAGACTCCTTGCCTTCCTTGAACCTCTTATGCCACTCAAAAAATGATGCTCGATTCATACAAGATGGCCCAAAAGCAGTTTGAAGCATTTCATACGTTTCTGGGGTATTTTTTTCCAAATTTAAAACAGAATTTTATTGCATATCGTTCTTCTAAAGTGTCCTTGCGTCCAGATTGCATTTTTGAAATTCACCAGCTATGACAATCACGCTTTAATAGGGTGTATTCCAATTTCTGCTGTAGCTGTTCATTTGAATCTAAAATCATAAAAATCGGTCATTCATCTCCTAAGATGTATAACAATAGAATACTGAATTTTTAAGAGTCTACGACAATTCTAAATACCTTTTTCACAAAAAAGTCTGGAAACTTATTGAATACTCTACGTATATATAAACAAATGAATGTATATATATATTGATTTACTTTGGTTGTGTTTTATGGCTTCAGTGAGTTGTTTAATGCCAATTCTTGTCCACACACACACATGTTATTTGTCAGTGGATAGTTTTTAAGTGACATTTTAAAACCTGACAGAGCTCATTTATTTGCACAATTTTAAATGGAAACTTATTTGATGCGCCATGTATATGTAATATATATGTGTAAAGAGGATTTGGTATTAAATAACGTACAAGAGTAGGTATACCATAAAACCAAAACTAACTAAACTAATAATTTATTCACAGTTAATTACTTTAAAGTATCTTTTTATATCTAATGATAATCATTTGTTTACACGCAATATGATTTTAACTATTACTATTCAAAACATATCAATTTCATACATACAAATGAACATATCAAATACTATTACACCTAGCAAGAGAGGGACTAGGAGGAACGAAAATGAATGAGTACTCTGCACAACCTCAGAGTTCCACAACGTATGGTATGAAGTATTCTTATCTAATACTGATAATTTATTCACAATTATATGTTTTAAAGTAACTATTCCTATATGAAAAGATACCCTTCACAAGAAAGGATTTTTCTTGGTATGACATGAAACTGCACCCAGTCCCTATCCATTAAGAATATGTACCTGAAGCTAAAATTTAGATTTATCTATAATAATAATAATGATAATTCTAATGAAATCAATAGAGGTATCTTCCAGGGAGATGCTCTCTCGCTTTTACAATCTGTAATAGCGACGATGTCTCTAAATCACATACGTAGGAAATGCACTGAAAGAATTAAATTTACTAAATCTCGAAAAAAGATTAATCCCCTAATGTACTTGCACGACATAAAACTGTTTGCCAAAAATGAATAAGAACAGTAGACTTTCATTTAAACAATAAATATATACAGGAATTTGGCGTAGAAAAATATTCTATGCTAATAATAGTAAGCAGAAGGAACAGAACTACAAATCAAGAAAGAATCGAAACACTTGGAGAAAAGGAAACTTACAAGTAATTGGGAATATCTAAAGCGGACACCATCAAACAAGTGGAGATGAAAAAAAGAATTATATAAAAGATTATTTCAGGCGAACGAGAAAACTACTCGAAACCAAACTATGTAGCAGAAATCTCATCAAATGGATAAATACCTAATCCTTGTAAGATAGTCAGGACCATTCTTGAAATGGACACAGGAAGAATTTCAACAAAGGGCGCAGAGAACAATAAAGCTAACGACGATGGACAACACCTTACATCCTTGAGAGATGACATAGACAAATTATATGCATACAAAAAAGAAGGGGGAAGAGGACACACCACTCTAGAATACAGAGTGGATGCTTCAATATGAAGACTCGAATACCTCATAAAAATGAGCTATAAAAAACTAATTCCAGCGACAAGAAACAGCAGAGAAAGCTTAAAAACAAAGAGAAAATAACTAGGAAACTGAAATAGGAAGATCAGCAATTGTATGGATATTTCAAGTGAGAAACAGACGAAATTTTACACTGGATCTGGTCGTACATAAGAAAGTGAAACCTTAACAAAGACACTGAATCTTTTCAAATAACAGCAAAAACAACGCCATAAAGACCAAGAATTTTAAAGCAAAAATAGATAAGACGGAATAGAAAAGTAAGTGTTGGTTATGTCGTGATAGAGATAAAACGATTAACCACATGATTAGTATTTATGGTGACATATCCTACCATACCACAAAGATGGACTCGTCCAACCTAAACATATTCTCCGAGCTAGCTCGCTCGGGGAAGATAACTTCTGGTTTCTTACGAGACATTTGACAGACAGACTGCAAGCCGAGAACGGCTAGTATTTCTTTTGTATGACCTTTTTTTTTCTGCTAATGCAATAACGTTCACATATCACCCGTTGTTTGAGTTGTTCTTCCATCGGTCTTATCTGAACACCACAACATTAGTGAATACAGCAAACTAGCATAAAAGAAACAAATGACTATACACGACTGTACAGGGAGGCAAATCCACAGGGAACTGTGCAAGAAATTGAAATCAAATCATACAAGTCAATGGTATATGCATAACCCAGAATCTGTCCTGGAGAATTAAACGCACAAGTTCTCTGAGATTTTGAGAAATAAACGGATTACATAATCTGATCTAGAAGACCAGACCTAGAGAAAAATAATACAAAAAGAGAACCTGCCGAATGGACTTCGCCGTCCCGTCAGAATAATGATTATGATATTAATTCGCCGTCCCGTCAAGGAATAATAATAATAATAATAATGATAATGATAATAATAATGATAATAATATTGGACCAGAGAAAAACTTCAACAAATGGATCAAAGAACAAGAAAACTCTTGACGAAGCATAAGGTCTTACATCCCAGACATGACGTGAACAACTTGTTTGTGTCAAGAAAAAGAGGAGGGGGACTTGGTAGCATACAAGGTAGCATCGATATATTGATATAACGACTAGAAGACGACATAGAAAAGCGTGGAGGAAGACTGATTTCAGCGACCAGAAACAATGCAGAAAACACAAGCATCAACAGAACAAAATGGATCAGGTAATCTCGGCCTGACAACCAGATCTAGTGATAGTCAATAGAAAAAAAGAACCAGCCAAATTGTGAACTTTACTGTTCCGGTGCACCACATAGTGAAAATAAAAGAAAGTGAAAAGAAACATAAGTTCAAAGACCTGGCTCGAGAACTAAAAAATTATGGAACATGAAGGTGGCACTGATACCAATTTTGGTTGGTGCATTTGAAACAATACCCAAAGCATTGGTAAAGGGACTGGAAGACTTGGAAATTAGAGCACAAGTAGAAATTATTCAGACTACAGCATTATTAAGAACGAACAGAATACCGCGAAGAATCATGGAGACTTGAGGAGATTTGAAGTCTTTCAATCACCAGTGAGAAAGCATCAGGTACTGCTGGTGTGAAAAACTCTGAAAGGAGTAAAATAATAATAAGAAAATGGAAAAATACTTTGATCTTGCCTGAGAATAAAAAGGTAATGAACGTGAATGTGACGGTGATACTAATTATAACTGGCGCACTTAGAATGATCCCGAAAGGCTTAGTAAGAGGGCTGGCGGAATTGGAAATCAAAGGACGAGATTAAACTATCCCAATTACAGCATAGCTGAGGTTAGTGAAAATACTGAGAAGAGTCTTGTAGACCTGAAACTAACTGTCCCTCAGACTCCAGTTAAATACCATCAGCTAATACTGTTGTGAAAAATTCCAAGGAGTAATATAATAATAATACCAATAATAAATACTTAGAATTTGTAAACAATTATTAAGTTTCATGCAACTATTTTTATTTAATGATACCATCTCCGCTAAAAGGGATATTTTTGGTAATTGACAAAACTGAATCCAATCATGTGGATCCAGTTCCTTTGGATTTAGAATATTTACTTGAAGCTATGATAATTTACAAATAATTATTATTCCTTATTTAAAACGATATAGGCTATGGACTAAGAGGAAACTGAATTACCCTACCTCAAATTAAACTTTCTCACAATTTTCTAATAGCTTTTTCCGTTCTAAACGAAAAATACTTACAGTAAACACATTCCCATACCATTTTTTTTTACTCGCACTACTATATAAAAAACTAAAAATCTTGATTCGGAGAGAAGCGAAACTTCATATTGTTTTTATTATTTTTCTTTTCTATGCACATCAATTACAAGTAGTTGAAGTGTTATTTAAAACAGAAAAGAAACAAAAAACATTGAATCAATATCAGCAAAACAGTTGATTCACAATCACTAAATACTCTTCTTGGTCTTCATGCCTACAACAGTCTGCGACTATACAAATGCTTTTAAGAAAAAAAAGATAAAGGCAGTAAAATTTGTTTAAAAAATGTAATTCTTGGAAATGTTATAAAATTAGGAGAATCGTGGCAAATAAATAAAGATACTTTAATTTCTATTGAGGAATTTACCGCTGTTCTCCATGGGAATAAGTGAGTTAAAACTGTTGATGAACAGATATTTTTTATGTGGCAATAGAAATACGGTAGGGAAGATGGCACTTTTGATATATCAAGAAATTTTGAGTTGAGTGCATTATAACATTGCACTAATACAATGAAGGAAATTTTAAAGTGAGTCAACTATATAGTTTGTATTTGCAAAGGAGCACATATTACTATACCTGATATACCGCAACCAGTCAGTGGACATGGATAGACTCATTGTAAATTAAGTAAAACTAAAGCTGGCGACCGTAATCGAGGGTGGCCCGAAGGTTCCCTTTTCGATTGGTACTACTCCTTTCCCTGGATTGCTCCACTTTACCCCGATACTTACCTTATAATGCTGAGTGTTAAGCAAGGTAGCATCAAGTACCATTTTCTGAGTGTTTGGTATGACTCGACCTGGGATTGAACCCAGCTCTTCCGGGCCATTGGCGAACACTCTAACCATTATGTCAATGCTCCACTGGACTAGAGGAAACATCATGCGGGTAGAGCTTGTCGATAATCTTGAAAATTTTGAGTTTGAATCGGACAGTGATAATCCAAATGACCATGGAAATCTTAATGAAATGTCAGCTGACACTAACACTTGTGATGAGGATCTTGGAGATTTTTAGCAAATGTTTATCAGAAAATATCGTCACGTAAATACTGATATATTTTTTTAATCAAAAAAAGAACACAAAATCATTATAAGCAGAGTTATTAGAAGTCACATGGGTCACATGTATATTGAGACACCCTAAACTTGGAACCATATAACAATCAACAAATGGTTATCATTTAATATAAACTGTTACTCATCTAATGACTGGTATTATTGAGGAATATTTGAAACCAGATAACTTTCTGCGAATTATTTGTAAAAGAGAGAGATAGTTTATGTATAACATAATTTTTTTGTATTAAGAATACTAATTTGAAGCTTTAATTGTTTATTAAGCATTATTTCCCTGGGTTTCTTCACTTAAACCTCGATACGTACCTTATATTGCTGAGTGTTAAGTAAGGAGGTATCAAGTACCATTTTTAAAGTCTTTGGTATGACGTGACCTGGGATTGAACCCAGGTCTTCCGGATCATTGGCGAACACTCTACCCACTGGGTCAACTTGATATTATATAACTGCGTACAAAAAGAAAAAAGACTCTTAAGAAAAAATCATACCAAAATATAAATATGAACGTACAACGTACGCGATTCCCTAATCTCTAAGGATAAAATAACCCGAGACGAGTTGACATACCACTAAAATCAATCAATCAATCCCTCGCTGGGTGATGAAGATGACTGAGTAATCTACAACTATATTCTCGATCAAACCATAGAGGTACCCTATTATCACTGTCGTATCAATCTGGTACGCAAGTAAACGTCCTCGAATGCGGTGATCAATAACGCCGGTAGCTAATTAGAACCGATAATTCAATCGAAGATGCTGACAGATGAAGCATCGATGGCTCACAACAGATATTAAAGTGGCTATAAATAATTCAGCTTCCTTGGAAACAAAACCTTAGAGGCCAAGACGCAGACAGACGAGAGTTTCGAGGAAAGATGTCTTTAAATATTCATCACTCTACTTTCTGTTGGAATGACAAATACTTCCCACAGCCAGCAACGACCATTGCCGAGGAAACTGGTGATAGAGGTGCTGTCAGTATTAATCTGTGGTACTGGAACTAGATCTGAGTGATTTAAAAGCGATGAACGAGATTCAGACGATGTCAGGACGATATTTGAGGTTGGTGTTTTTATAGCTCTACCAAGGTTAGAGAGCTTAGTTTGCTTTCTTATTTATCTAGAGCTTAGATAAAATAGATCATGCTTTTACTTAGGTCCTTCGTCCGAAATGAAACACAATAACCTCGGCGAGACTATTTTTCTACAATGATAACCGTTATGCAAATTACGCCTCTATCTCATCCTAACATCGTTGTCAAAGTTCCATAACATTTTTTTTCTAGTTTGATGCTTTGGTTTAATTGTTTAACGGCATATCAACTCCTTATGGCCTCTGGTGGTGTAATGGTTAGCAAGCTCGACTAGCAAACCTACACAAGTGAGTTCGAGTCTCATTGGGTGCCCCTTTCATATGGCCTTGTGCCACATCTAAGCAAAAAGCTTAGTAAATTACCTCCTTATGGTTATTTAATTAATTTGTAAACGTTTAATTTTCATACTATGTTTTCAATTACCCATAGTAATTTTTTTATGAATATCACATTTTTGTCAAATTTCTTTATTAAAGAAATTTTTGTTAAAAATCATTTTTTATATTCATATAGTTTCAGGTATTCCTATCCACCGCCAAAAATTTAGTTTGGGCTTTTTAGCTTTTGTTAGGCAAATTTTCTTGGAGAAAGAAAATTCTGAATTCAAATTTAAAATTTACCATATCGAACCCCGTGGAACAGAGGTTGATCAATTTATATAATAGGAAAACATAATTAAATTTCAGGATAAAATAACCCAATATGGGCTGGTTTAGTGTAAACCAACTAGCAAACCAACAATTATTTGGTTTTACGTATTTCTATCAAATGTTAACATTTGCAAACAGTTATATGGTTTCAGCTTACTTATAAAGTAAACAACTATTTTAAACAGGTAAACATTTCATACTTAGTTATAATATCAATGTTTTAAAAGCCAACGTATTAATAGTCGCTTGAAATTATTATCTCAAACAGGCTTATTTGACCCACAGATAAGATTCTAAAGGTAACCAAAAATCAGGATCGGATTGATTCAGGGAGTAATGACAACAAACTTTAGCCTCACAACCGGATGTAGTTTGTTACCATAATTTTCACTCAACCAGCCAAGTTCATATCCAGGAAGAAACTATCTGCGTTTGATGCCCTTGAAAAAAGCACGAATCCATGTGTTCTCCCCTTGCAGATACAGTCAAATAATCAGGCAGACTAGGATGCTTAGATCTGGTTAGGTAACCAGGCTAAAAGAAGGAAACCTCTGAATTCAAACCAGTTTTTTGGTCGCTTAAAAATTGACCATGTGGTATATCCTTTCCTTGATGGAGTGGTTGGGTAACAACCTGATAATTGCTTCCGATTGAGGCATTTGTGCAATGGCTGGTCGCTCGCCACTGTATCCGCATGGAAAAACTCTGTCAACGCCGCAGTAGGAGGGGTAGGATTACTTATAGGACCTAGAGCATTAAAAACGCTTAATAGCGTTGAGAAAATACAACCTAGAATGATGGCAGCTACATTTAACGGAAACCCCAGAGCAACAATCATCTCATGCTACAGCCCCACCAATGTTAGTGAAGAAACTGAACTAGTCATCTTCTACGATGAGTTATCCTCATTAGTGCGTAGCATCCCGAAACACAACATGTTAGTCATTGGCGGAGACATGAATGCCCAAATCGGGAAAAACGGAAACAACAAATACAGCCTCCACAACACGTCAAATAGGAATGGGCAACATCTAACAGATTTCATGATAGAAAATAGATTAACATGCCTCAATACAAACTACCAAAAAAGAGAGGGCAAACTATGGACATACACGTACGCAAACAATACTAAAGCTCAGATAGACTACGTCCTTATAAACAAGAAATGGAAAAATAGTGCATTGAATTGCGAGGCATACTCCTCTTTTGAGGGTGTGACCACCGATCACCGAATAGTCACGGCGAAAATACGATTAAGCCTACGAAAAAACGCCAAACGAACAGCGACCACCAAACACTATGACTGGGCCCTATTAAACAACAAAGATATAAGAGATAAATACGTATTAGAATTAAGAAACAGATTCGAAACACTACAAGAAAAGACGGAAAAAAGTACACCAAACGACGAATATGAACATTTCGTCAATGCACACCTCGAGGCAGCAGCAAAATACATTCCAACAAAAATTAAAACTAAATATAGAGTCCCATGGGAAACTTTAGCGGTGAGAGAAAAACGTGCACTAGTGAAAACAGCCTCCAAAAACTATCGAAAAAACCCAACAAACACAAATGCCTTAAAACTAAAAACGGCACAATATCAATTAGCAGGCATATATATAAAGGAACAGACAGAATACATTCAAAATCAGATAGATAGGATTAGAGACTCGGTGGAAGATAGACAATCTAGCATAGCCTGGCAAACAATAAACAAAGTGAGCAGAAGAAAGAACACAGCCAAAGCAAAACTTAAAGCAGCAAACAAACAAGAAAGAATAAAACTGTGGAAACAGCACTTCGAAAACTTACTTGGAAACCCACCAAAAATAACGCATGAACCAATCACCAGAATAATTAGCAAACAATTAGACATTAAACTAGGACCGTTCACACAAGAAGAACTCGACTCGGTTCTCAGAAAAATTAAAAATAGGAAAGCTGCAGGGCTGGACGAAATTCCCCCGGAAGTATGGAAAACCAGACAATTCGACGACATACTGCTCCGACACTGCAACGCAGTATACAATCAAAATCCGATAGATAGATGGATGAAGGGATGCATACTCCCCTTCCCTAAAAAGGGGGACCTCGGATTAGCCAAAAACTACCGAGGCATAACACTTACATCCATAGCTGCCAAAATCTACAATGCCCAACTACGAAACCGAATAGAACCCAAAATCGACAACATACTTAGAAAAAACCAAAATGGCTTCCGAAGAAATAGATCCACGACCTCACAAATATTAACCATCCGCAGAATCCTTGAAGGTGTACGGGCAAAGAACCTACAAGCGACATTAATTTGTCGACTTTACCAAGGCTTTCGACTCCATTCACAGAGGAAACATGGAACAAATCCTACTAGCGTACGGCATACCTAAAGAAACCGTAGCGGCAATAATGATTCTCTATAAAAACACTAAAGTAAAAATACGATCACCGGATGGAGACACAGAATACTTTGACATTGTAGCAGGAGTACTACAAGGGGACACGCTGGCCCCGTACCTCTTTATCATTTGTCTAGACTACGTACTTAGAACATCGATTGACAAAATCAAAGAGAATGGCTTCGAATTGACGAAGAAAAGAAGCAGAAGATACCCCGCAACAACAATTACCGACGCCGACTACGCCGATGATATAGCGATACTGGCAAATACACCTGACCAAGCCGAAACACTTCTGCATAGTTTGGAACGAGCAGCAGCAAACATAGGCCTCTATGTTAATGCACACAAAACGGAATATATGTGCTATAACCAAACGGGGGACATCTCCACGCTAGAAGAACCCCACTTAAACTAGTAGACAAATTCACGTACCTAGGAAGCAGCGTCGAATCAACCGAAAAGGACATCGAAACGAGGCTAACGAAAGCATGGACAGCTATCAACAGGCTATCGAATATATGGAAATCAGACCTAACCGATAAAATGAAACGCAGTTTCTTCCAGGCAGCGGTCACATCGATACTGCTATATGGATGCACTACATGGACGCTAACAAAACGGCTGGAGAAGAAACTAGATGGCAATTACACAAGAATGCTGCGTGCAATCCTGAACAAGTCCTGGCAGCAACACCCCACAAGACACCAACTGTACGGCCACCTGCCCCCTGTCACGAAAACTATTCAAGTTAGACGAACCAGACATGCAGGACACTGCTGGAGAAGCAGTGATGAACTCATAAGAGATGTACTCTTATGGATCCCCACACATGGCCGCGCAAAAGCAGGGCGACCAGCTCGAACGTACATTCAGCAGCTATGTGAGGATACAGGATGTTGTCTTGAAGACCTACCTAGGGCGATGAACGATAGGGAGGAGTGGCGAGAGAGGGTCAGGGATATCCGTGCTACCAGCACGATATGATGATGATGATGATGAGGTATGCCATAGTTATCGCTTTTCGTGTTTTCCGATTTTTTTCTAATTCTTTCAGTTTTTTTTCATAAACTGCAACATTAAAATCTTCATTCTTTAAATGGTTAACATTGTTTGCACATTTTTCATAGGTGTCAGCAATTTGTCACCAAACTGATTCAATTTTGAATTTTTTTTGTCTATATCAGAATATATGATAAAAAATGAACCTTGTTCTGGATTATCTTAATCTTTGTTCTCCCTCGATTAAGCGGGTATTTATTTAATTCCTTTAAAATATCACTTATCTCACAAATTTCAAAACTTTGCGCAGCCTCGTATTTTTATTCGTTAGGAATTTTGCAAGCTATGACACATACAGTCATACCAAAAAAAAAAAAAAATAGTTGCCTTCACCAAATATATTACGGATACAGAATAGCTTAGTGACCTAAACAAGAGAACGTATTTGTAGCAGATAATCTAATTTCAATTTTAAATGACTTCTACCAAAAAGTCCCGATTTTTCCTGTCTTTCATGAGAAATCCAGATATCTGTAATTAGTTTATTTTCTGATGAATAAAAACCAACGTAAACATCCTCTGAGCTAATTACATAATTTTTAC
>CAUZXS010001608.1:0-25000 GCA_963585895.1 Sepioteuthis lessoniana | reverse complement strand
TCGGTTATTAGAGATAAAAAGAGATCAAATAAGCTCGTCAACGCCGTGGCTGTATAAACCGAAGCCGTTGTCTGCCAGTTTCCCGCTCGATAATCAGGCTCCATTTATTCTGATTTGATTTGGAACGCCAAACGATTCTTTTCTGCTTTTTTTTTTTTTACTTTTTTCTCCCACTCAGCACCCTCTGTCTGCGACGTTCTCTTTTCTCCGTTGTGTAACAATCATGTTTGATCGTGGTTTTGCCGAGTCGTTTTACGCACGCTTAGTCCGTTGACGCGGGCTGCCTATTTACCTTCCTGCGACCCACGCGCTCCGTCGGTACAACGCCAAATCAAAACCGCTGAATGCTTGTTCCGGTTGGCCGTAAGTCGACCGGAAGTGACCTTTCACTAAACAGTCTCTGCCTTGAAAGTGACGTACACGGTGAACATCAAGATCGAGGCAAGGAATTGCTTTTATTGAACGAGTCGCCATTTTGAGAGAATGAATGAACTGAATGTGGCGTTTAGTAAAAAGACAAAAAGAACAAAAAATAAATATAAAAGAAAAAATAAACAATCACACTAAATAAAAAAAAAAACCCAAAACGAACAAACAAAAAACCTTGCAAGTGTATTTCTTTTTTCAAAAGATTCTCCTACTCTATCTATCTATCTATCTATCTATCTATCTCATTCTTTTCAATCCATATCTATCTATCTACAATGGTTTTCTTTGTCTATCACATTCTTTGCATGCCATATCTATCTATTTATCTATCTATCTTCGCCCGAGTAAGAGTATCGACCTCTTTACCTCAGTTGGCTCATCTATCTCTAGTAAGAAGCGAGGAAGAATTATTTCGACACTTACATAATTCTTATTTAATTCATTTACAATATTTACAATGTTTTATCTTTTTTATTCTCGCTAAAACTCTCTACTTCATACTATAAACTGTGTGATTGATAGACAGAAAGGCTATACTCTAAAGGTGGCCATTTATTATTACGTCACTTTACGTATAAATGTTGGAGTTTTAGTAGATATTCTCTGTTTCGATTTGACTTTGTTCATTATTCAAGTGAAACGAAGTTGAGATCAGGTATTCTCCTTTGCAGAGAATAAAGACACAGCCTCACCACCCAGTGACGATGCAACGGTTTCTGTAGAAAGTAGGCTTTAACGAGTGGAGTTGTAAGTCGCACACCCACAGTATTTTCCTTTCCCTAGAAGAAGTAATCAAACTACGAGGATAGAAAGCACAATCTAGCATATTATTTACCTATAGAATTTTGTATGTAACGGGGAAGAGAAGATTCATGCCTTTTCGTGGTCTAAAAATTCTAAACACATACTCTTCTCATTGATTTGTTAAATTGATATGAATTATTCATATCTATCTATCTATCTATCTATCTAATATTTTCATAGATAACTATTTTCCAGAGTTATTTTCTTAAACCAGTTCATTTACTAACTTTCTATCTCTCTTTCTCTCTCTCTCTCTCCCTCTCTCTCTCTCTCTCTCAAGGAGACACATACACACGTTCACACACACTCATAAAACACCCCCCACACACACCTATATATGTGTGTGTGCGTGTGAGTGTGGGTGTGTTTATATGTTTTATGTATGCATTATGCATTTTTCATTAAATTCTCTGAGGACTTATGGAGATAATACAAATATTTTCGCATGCAGATTTTCTTTCAGAAAATTCAAATAATTCAATGAAGTTACAGACTCAATAATATATATATTTATAAAAATTTCTTTCTAAAATAAAAACGTAAATCTTTCCAAATTAAAAAATGTCTTAATGTGAGGCAATTTTTTATTTTGTGATTCGAGGCAGATTTTCTGGAAAAATTTCAAAACCTTTTTAACGATTTGAATTCTCTAAGGACGTATCTTTATATTTGATTTGGAGAGTGCCAAAGAGAGTGAAGATAATTGTAATCGTGTGTTTAAGCCCCGAACATTTTCCATGTTGGGATACGCATAACTCGATTCTCACTAGGCGAAATATGTGGGCTCCTAACCATTTGACAAACTATTTCAATTCTATTTCAATTCTATTTAGCTTTCGACAAGTGAAAGAAAAGTAATAACTCTGAAAGACAATGTGACATTGTCGTGAGTCTATATACGAAAAAAATACCGTAAATATAATACCTAAACACTATTCTAATTTGGTGATTGAGGAAAGTGTTCCTCTTGAAATACCCTGTGTTTTGCTTATCAAAAAGTAAATAGCTTGCTGATGAAAAATCCGGCTTATTGGCCAAGTGGGTAGAGTGTTCACCTATGATCCGGGTGACCTGGGTTCAATTCCAGGTCGTGTCATATCAAAGACTTTAAAAATGGTGCTTGATACCTCCTTGCTTAACACTCAGCAATATAAGGAACGTATCAAAGGTAAAGTGAAGCAATCCAGGGGAAAGGGTAGTGCCCTCCCCTACACCTCGATGTAATAGCTATTGAAAAGGAGTCTTTCGGTCGTCCTCGACTATAGTCGCCAACTTTACACACACACACACACACACACACACACACACACACACACACATATATATATATATATATATATATATCGTCTGTATATAAGTACATATTTAACAATATCTTATTTATTTCTTTTGAACATCAAATATCGCTGGATTTCGTTACTTCTGAAACATTTTACATTCAAAACGAATAGTATTGCGTATCATTTGTTACCAATACTTATAGTATTAAATCTCTGTAACCCTTTCCCAGTCAACCGGGGCTGTAGAATAAACCGATTGCACATCTAGTGAGGGGTAAGACCCTACCAACGAATTCTTGAATATGATAATAAACATTCTGATGGTGAGGTTCTCGTAATGCTTACATTTTATTGTCATCGCTTCAAGGTCCCCTCTGACCCGGAATGGTAGCACCTGATAGGGTCCTATCTATGGGTCAAATAGAACTAAATGTTTTCAAGAATTGTCTGTTTTATATTTAAACTGAGTATTTATGCTAAACTGAATTGTTTAAATAGAACTGTTTATATGTATAAGAACGGATTTGGCATTAAAATAACGACAAAGTTTGATATACCATAAAACCCAAACAAAACTAACAAAACACTCTGTAACCCACCAAAAGAGAACTTAGAATATCAATATGTGCATCTTTTACACTCACATACCCACTGAAGCGCGTGGTCGCGACCGTATGTTTGTGTGTGCGTTTGTGCGCATACGTGTGGGAAATTAGATTTTTGGTTACAGAGGTTTTACAATTCTATTTTTGTTTACAGAGTTTGAATATTTTAGAATTAGATAATAAATACCTCATAACGTCTGTTTGTTCAACACTTCGCTAGACATATGACTACACTTTAAAAATTCATTACCTTTACAATAATTTCAAGAAAAATCATGACTTCCACGTTCATATTTATTATTTAGAATTACCTTCAAAGTCGAATATAAACATTCACTAAGTTAAAGAAGTTGTATATATATATATATATATAATGTCTAGAACATCTTTAACATATATATATATATATATAAAGTCATCCACAGATAGATCTGTTTCGTTCTATCAGAACACATCAGTGTGGCTAGACATATTAGCTTCCCGTAGCTGGGATCGAAACCCGGTTAACTTAAACGCCAATTCAAGCTTCCAACCCTCAGCCACGAGGAGCCAGTAGCAGCGAAGCAAATTTTAAACTGTTATGAATCACAATTACTATTGTTTACATACATCCGTTTAACAGCTACCGAGACCTCAATTCATATATGAAGAGACTTGCAATAAACGCTAATGGCAACACGATTACTTCATTCGCCAGAGAACTCAACCCTACGGGGGTAGGGGAGTATATATCTCTATAGTCATCCACAGACAGATCTGTTTCGTTCTATCAGAACTCATCAGTGTGGCTAGACACATTAGCTTCCCGTAGCTAGGATTGAAACCCGGTCGACTCCAACCTCAATCCAAGCTTATATATATATATATATATATATATATAAAGAGAGATAGCTTGGAGTAAATTGTCTCCATTTTAGATTAATTATTTCGCACATGCGCTTTATTTGTTTCATATTGTGTCTTCTGTGCTGCAGTCTAGAGAGAGAGAGAGAGAGAGAGAGAGGGGGGAGAGAGAGAGAGAGAGAGAGAGAGCAGGGCACTTTCTTTTAGGAAAGCAGCACCTTTGTGCAATTTACTCTTTCAGGTTATGAAACAGCATGTTGTACTGTATTGCATTCACGCTGGAAAAACCAATACGAATATTATAAAGTGTTTGGGCTAGGAGGTGCCCGTGGTGTAATGGTTACCGTCGCAGGAATTGGACACGGCGACACGAGTTCAAATCCTGGACTGATTGCATTTCACATAGCACTAATACCCTTGGGAAAGGTATGAATCCAATTATTCTCCCTCCAGCTACGGGTAAATAGTAGAGCAGACTGGGTTCTTCAGCTTTGGTGAGGCAACTAGTCTAGGAGAAGGAAAACTCTGAATTCAAAACTGTTAAACTCCGCTTAAAAAATTGACCTTGTGTCATATCCTGCCCGAGCGGAGGGGTTGGGTAAATATGATTATAAAGTGTTTGGGTATTAATCTGATGACATTTATAATCATATTGAGGAAAACCGAACACCCAGCAAACATTGTGTTTAGGGTCGTCACAAGCGATGGTGACGTTATGCCTTCATTCCTTTTCCACAAGACCTCTGACTCAACATGGAGGCCTAAATAAAGTGCCTGGAGGCAATAATGCTGACTTGGATCGACATTGTGATTGCTGGAAGACTCTACATCAGGCAAAACGATTTTGGTCGTGAGAACATTTTTGCGACCACATCACCCCAACATCTGTTCGTCTAAGTTCCTAGATTGCAATCTTCTTGAAGTTCATGAGTAGGGCACATTAGAGAGAGTGACTAACAAAACTCCGTGCAACCCCGTAGTTGAACTGAAAGCAAGGATAGCAGCAGCACACACCAATTTATACAAAGAAACTATCGAGATGCTTACAGGAAAATTCCAAGTTTTCTGGAGGTTGTGATTGAAACCATTGGCTATTTCATTGAATAAATTTAATCTACAGTATTTCGAGATATTTTTATGCTATTTTAATAAATATAAAAAGGAAATGTCAATGTTATTTTTAGTTTTACGTGATTCAGACGACAGTTCACACAACTTTTAGTATCGTGTTTTTATATAGCATCATTATGGCTGCGACTGTTTCTTTGGGGAGACCGAACGCCAGAAGTATTTGCTCCATCTTCCTTCTGTGGAAAAGTCTATATATAGTGTCAGTTAATTCTTTCGAAAAAAAAAGCCATCTCATCACTTCGTTAAGATAGCTCTTGGGAGCGAGTCTAACTCCTCAGTTTACCCTTGAAAGTCTTAGTGTGTGTGACAAATATATAACCTATATTTTCCTTTATCATTGGCTTCGTGCTCCTAAGGACATCTAAAACTGCTGCAGACTTTCATACATTGTCATGTAATTGACAAGAATTCCCAGTAGATTGCTGCAAAAAGCAGTGTTTTGTAAATGAGATCTCATATGTCTCGTGAGTCAAGCTTGGGACAATCATAACCTACTAAAGATTTTAAGAACGTATTCTGGCAGTAAAGTTTCCGAGACCGAATTCAAGTCCTGCTCCCGAAGCATTCTTTTCGTGCTGAAGTGTTCGATTCTCCGTTGTTCAAATGATTCTAATACATAATACTTTGAAACGTTGTAAGAATAGCATGTAAAATAACCTCAAGGTATTCAGTTTAGATAGAGACTAACAGATGACTCTATATCGATCAACACGGAATAAAAGGGACCAATGAAATCTTTAAAGCATTTAACACGGAAAATCAAACATACCAATTATGAATAAAATAAGCACTTGAGAAGGAGGACGCTATATATATATATATATATATATATATATATATATATATATATATATATATATATATATATATTGTCCTTTCCGCAGGTCTTGTTTAAATTGGTAGTTGCTATCGTTATCGTTGCCTTCATCTTTGGGGTTGCACCGGGTTTTGTTGGTCAGGGCAATATATATATATATATATATATATATATACATATTGTCCTGCTTTTGAAGAGTGTATTTTATAATTATACCAGAAGTGCTTTTATCTCTCTCTCTATATATATAGAGAGAGAGAGAGAAAGAGAGAGGCACTTGTGATATAAAGGTTATCATCATTGGAAATGGACGTAACGAACCAAATTCAAATACTGCATGACGATTCATATTTGGATTTCATATAGTTTCAGTAGACTTGGGAAAGATACGAATCCGACTTTTCTCTCTCTCCATCTACGGGTAAATAGTTGGGTAGACAGGAATCTTTAAACTTAGTATAGCAACTAGTCCAGGAGAAAAATTCTCTGAATTCCAACCTGTTAAACAATGTTTAAAAATGACCTCGTGTAGCTTCCTTTTCATGTGGAAGAGTTGGACACACACACACACACACACATATATATATATATATATATAAATATGAAAATGTATTGTGGTGTCTTTGTAGAAAATAGTGTTTTGTTGTTGAAGATATGTTTTATCACGGCGCTATTTTGCTTCCTGTATCTGGTAGTAATCGTTGAAAGAGTCTTTTCGTTCGGAGCGTCCTTTGTGATGTTAGAAAACGACAAATGTTTATGACATCCATTGTGTATGAGAGTTTACAGACGCATTCTGCTCTCATTTAGCGTCGTTGTCTTCGTCGCTGAGTTGATGGTTCTCATTCTTCATAATTTAACCTGTTTGTCGTTTCAAAAGGATCATTCAGCTTAGGAAACTTATTGGTTTATCGGCAGACGCTGATAAAAATCTGTTATGTAATTTTTTCGTTAAATACAAATGAAAGCACGAGATGCAGACATTATTTTATTCAGATACCAACACGTCTCAGACGAACTGAAATCACACTTGTCGTCTGCTCTCAGTCATTTCTTTTCTATTCTATTCTTTACACACACACACACACACGCATACACACAAATATATATATATATATATATATATATATATCGCGTCTTCTTTAACAGAAGAAAAATTCAATAGGAAGCCATCTTTATTAATTTCGACGTACTTAGGATGTTGTAATTTGTTTTTATGTTCTCCTGTATTGAAAAGCTTCGCGTTGATTTATGTCGCGTCTAAGGGACAACGTGAATATGGAGAAACGACTTGAAGATGTCAAATACAGGAAATGTTATTCATAAAAATATGAATTTATTGAATGTAAATTAAAGCTAAAAAAAGGATAAATAAATTGCTTTTTCCCGTTTTTCCGTGGAGAAAATGGAAAATAAATGAACACTCTGAGCATAAACAAATGAGTTCAGATCAAGAATCGTTTTCTTTTCTCTTTACTTGTCGAATAATAATACTTTCTCTTAAAAATTTTCCGACAGCAAATTTAGCATTAGATAAAAGAAGAATTTCATTCATTTATTCAAGGAATAAACAGTCTTATACATTATTATTTTTTCCGGAAAAATCAGAAACGTAGACGCAATACTGTACACACACACGCACGCGCGTATATATAATTTATGTATACAGACTTTGCATATATATATATATATATATATATATATATATATATATGTGTGTGTGTGTGCGTGTGTGTGTATGTGCGTGTGTGTATTTGTTTGACTGTGTGTGTATGACTATGTTTATGTAATTTATGATAATGCCCCCGGAAAGACATGAATCCATTTCTGTCCCATCTATGAGTAAATAATAAGACTGACTTATCTTTTTAGGACTGCTACAAGAACTGGTATTAGGAAAGGAAAACCCTTCATTCAAACCAGCTATACTTCGCTGAAAAATGACCTTGTGCTTCAACCTGCCATTGTTAAAGAGGTTTGGTAAATACATACACAGACTTTCGTACACCCAGACGCACAAATCCACATAATTATTATTATTAATATTACCGTTGTTGTTGTTGTTACTCTTTTCAGAGTTTTTCACACCAGCGTTAGATGATGTTTTTTTTTACCGGAGTTTGAGTGACAGCAAAACTCCTCTAATCTCCAGGACTTCTCTCAGTAACCTTAATAATGCTTTAATTTGGATGATCTCCATCAGTCCTTTTATTTCCGAGTCATCCACTCCCTTTACTAATCCTTTGGGGATTGTTTCGGGCGCATCAGTTACAAATATTATCACCATCATGTTCCATATTTAAAAAAAAAAAGGTCTCTCGCAAGGTCTAGGCACATATCTCTCTTTTCACTTAACTTATTTTTAATCTGTGCTCTACTGTCACGGAAAAGTCCATTATACGGCAGGTTCTCTTTTTTTTTGTTGACTATCCCACTGTAGAGTCGTCTGACCGAGATTAGGAGGACTCGTTGTAACTCAAAATCCTATTGTCCAAGACAGATTCTTGGTTGTGCATATACCACTTGTTCATATAATCTTATTTCAGTTGCTTGCACAATTCCATGTGGATCACCTTCTTCACCAAGTCACTGTTGTATTGCCATGACCAACTATACACATACACGTGCTGAAACATAACGACGCAATAAAGACGATCGGACACAGTTCTTTAGAAAAATATACCTCTCACTTTATTGAAAGGGTTGTGTGTGAGAGGGAGTTGGAGACCAAACAAAGACTGCAACATATTGACCCCCGCTCTTCTGGCTATCATAGCCTTTCTTTCTCGTTCTCTTGGGCTGCTCAACCGGGGTCTGGGGGCCCAGCCTCTCTGAGACATGGTTCTCATTCCAGCATCTTCTCTCCAACTGATCTGAACTTCCTGTCGCCGGGGTTATATAATAATTTGACGTGCTCCTACTTCCTTCGAGTGTCACAATTCGCACTCAATCTAACCCCTCGACAGTCAAAGACACCCCTGATCTCCTGGTATCTTCGACCGGATGCACCTGTTATTTACACAGCTTCTTTTGACTGCTTGGCCGGGTCGGAGGTCAGTATGCAACAGTCACGTGTTGTCTTACACTCCCCTCTTAGTATGTGATTAATCGTTTCATTTCTATAACCACATAACCACATGACCTAAATTTGCTTTTTTGTTGCCTCTAATCTAGTTTTGCTTTAACATAGTTGGTTCTTATGGCATTGTTTATTGCTGCAATAAAAAGAAATTCAGTTTCTCTGTTAAGGTTTCCTATCTTAGGTACATCCAAGTTTTCTTATGTGAGGTTTCGCTCATTCGTCGCTTGAAATATCTATACAGTTGTCTTTTTTACTATATTTGTTTCCTATTTATTGTTCTGTTGATCATTGTTTTGCTTGCGTTGTTTCTTTTCGCTGCAATTAGTCTTCCTTTACTTTTTCTCATGAGATCTTCAAGTCATCTTATCGATGTATTGATACTAGCATCAATGCAAGAAATTCTTCTTGCTCCTTTTTTGACACATACAGCTTATATCATCATTCGGATGTAAGGCATTATGCTTCGTCATAAGTTTTCTTGTTCTCTGAAACACTTTTATGTTCTTTCCACGTCCACTAAAGGAATGGTCTTACAAGGATGACAACCCACGTGTTTATTTCTTAAATGATATTTCAGCTTTATAGTCTGGTTTCGTGAATTTTTCCCGTTCTTCTCACAAACATTTAAAATCTTTTTCATCTCCACTTTTTGATGGTTTCCACTTTTAATTAAGTAAGTAAAGTCGGCGACCGCAGTTGAGAGTGACCTGAAGGCTCCCTTTTCGATAGCTACTACACCAAGTTGTAGGAGGGCGCTACACCTTTCCCTGGATTGCTCCACTATCCTTGATTCTTACCTTATAATGCTGAGTGTTAAGCAAGGTAGCTTTAAGTACCATTTTTGAGTCTTTGGTATGACTCGACCTAGGATTGAACTCAGGTCTCCCGGGCCATTGGCGGACACTCTAACCATTGTCTTTATTTGATAGTTCTATTCCTTCATTTGCTGTTTTCCGCTTCTCATTCTTAGCATACCACAAATTTGTATGCCAAATTCTATCCCTATATCCTGACAGTATATTCTCACTGCCAGTATTAGGGTTTCCACTTATTCTCCAATTTTGTCAAACAGTTTGATTTCGTCCATATACGTTAATTGTTTAATCTTTTCTTATGATTTATCAAGTTTGTAGCTACCTGTGCATTTCCTAAGAGTGTGATCGAGTGGCATCATCGCTATTACAAATAGTAATCGTGATACCGTATCTCCCAGGAACATACCTCACTGTATTTTCACCGCAGCTAAACTTTTTCCTCCTGATCTCAATTCTAATCTCCAGTTTTTCATGGCTTCCGCGATAAACTTTATGACTTTTAAAATATTTTTCACATTCTGCGACAGTCTATTATCCAGCTTTGCAGGACGATATCGTATGCTTTTTTGTTGTCAATTACCGCCATAGTTTCATTTTTTGTCACGTTTTGCTCTACTTGAGGATCAATGCATAGTATATCTCTTTTTTCTTTTGTTCTCTTGTGGCACCCTTTCTAATCTTTGGGGAACTGTCCGCGGCTTATTAGCAAGTAGTAAACGGCCTCCCAAAACCGACCCTTTCAAAAATCCTCTAGTCTTGTATTTGACTGCCAATCGCATCTATAACGATAACGGGAGGTTATTGTCACAGGATATATACACGGCGATACGAGTTCAATTCCTGGACAAGACTGATTGCATTTCACATAGCACTAATACCCTTGGGAAAGGTATGAATAAAGTTATTCTCCCTCCAGCTATGGGTAAATAGTAGGGCAGACTGAGTTCTTCAGCCTTAGTGCGGCAACTAGTCTAGGAGAAGGAAAACTCTGAATTCAAAACTGTTAAACTCCGCTTAAAAATTGACCTTGTGTCATATCCTGCCCGAGCGGAGGGGTTGGGTAAATAGGATAAATAGAATTAATTATGTTTGATAGGAAAACTTGAAACCGTTTAACAGAGAGCAAAAATTGACTTGTTGGTATTACATCGCAATACTTGGTAACATTTGACTATGCAAATGATTGAACTGTGTTGAATACAATGATTAAAGTTAGATAGCAGTACTTGAAACCCCTAACAGTACAAACAATAGCAAGACTTAATTGAGTGCAAACAAATTAGTTATATCTTTTTAAGAATAAAATTAACAACAAAATATTCACTTACAAATCATATATGTATAACGTTTTTACTGTGCAAACAAATTATTAATATGAAATAGAGTTATTGGTGTCACAAAGCAGTACTTGAAATCATTCAACTGTGTGAAAACATTCAAGTTACATAGAAATATTTCGAACAAATTAACTGTAAAAACAAATGAATTCTGACTTGCTTAAAGTCTAAGTTACAATCTGTTTTTTTATAAATATCACACACACACACACACACACACACACACACACACACACACACACACACACACACACATATATATATATATATATATATATATAAACATTAGTCGTTAAATAACCTACAAGGGTTGATAGGCCACAAAACCCAACCAACCAACCAATTCTTAGTTTGTTTTCTTAGCTGATCTTCTCAAGGGGTCACTTACCTTAGAACTGAGAATTTGAGGCCACTTTATAGATAAATCTTTTGTTACTTGACGTTCTTGGTGCTCTTGGCAATTGGACCCTAGAAGATTGCTTGACTACTCAACCTGCCAGCGATTCTGACTATAAACAATATAAGTAATTATCATGCTTTTGTTTTATTTCATTTTAATTTGTTTTACGCAACATCAAAAAAGTAATGCATCTGGTTTTCCTCCCGCCTAACCTCTTTCAAATCCCTATCATAACGATTTACAAAACTGACACCCTTTATCAGTCACTTAGTTTTGAGTTACGGAAAGTTGGGGTAGTTAATTAGGCGTTATTAGTTGTAGCGGTCAAGGTGTCATAATTAAAGGTCATTTTGGGATTTTCATTTACTGCCTGAGTCATTGAAAGCTGAACGACTTGAAAAAGAATAAATATATCTTTGTGTCTTTGTTGTTTATTCAACGAATATAACGGCGGGGGTGACTTCGTGGTGTAATGAATGGTTAAAGCGATGGACTGAAAATCGTAGTAAGCGAGTTCGTATTCCAGTCGTGCTATTACGTTCACTTTCGGACAAATACCCTTGGGAAAGGTATGAATCCCCTTATCCTCCCAGCTATGGGTTAAATAGTACCACTAATTTTCTTCTAGGAGAAGGGCTTTGGCATTAAATAACCTACAAATACTGATATGCCATTAAACAAAGAAACCAAATCAACCAAACCGAATATAATCGTCATAAAAACGATTTTGAACTCTATGTACTAATGTAATTTTCAATCTATCTATCTATCTATCTATCTATCTATCTATCGACATCTGTTCATATCATTGTATCTATCCGGATTATTGTTGGTTGGTTGGTTGGTTGGTTCACGGCGTATCAACACTTTTCGGGTCATTTAACGCTGAATTAAATCATTTTGATAAAAGTTTCAAACAATTCAGTTCAGTATAAGTACAGTTTTTATTTACACACAGTTAAATGTCAAAAACTGTTGTATTTCAAACAATTCAGTTGATCATAAGCACGCAGTTTAAATGTATAAACAGTTAATTTCAAACTATTAGTTCAGCGTAATCACACAGTTTAGTTCTATTTGACCCATAGATGGGACCTTGTCAAGTACTACCACTCCGGCTAAGAGTAAACCGGGGAGCGATGGCATTGAAGGGCTATTCATATTTCCCAAAGCTCTAGCATTACCAGAGCCTCACCATCAAATTGTTCTGTGTCATACCCAGAATACTCGTTGGTGGGGGTCTTATCTCTCTACATAGATGCAATTAATGAATTCTGCAGCCCCAGCTACCTGGGCCATCCGTTTCAGATTGTTGTACTTGCGTATCAACCTTCGTTAGGTACGAGGTGCATACGATAAGTTTCCAGACTTTTTTGTATGGACCCTTTTATTGATAGTACACACATGAAACTCAAGCCCCCTTCGAAGTAATCTCCCTCGGCTGCAATGCACTTGTACCGTTCCAACAACTTCTGGAAGGACCCATGGAAGTCGTCTTGTGTTAGCGTGTCAATGACCTTCGTTACAGCCTCTTTCATCTCCTCAGTTGTCTCATAACGACAGTCTCTGAGCTTAGGGAATAAGCAAAAGTCACAGGAAGCAAGGTCTGGACTATAGGGAGGGTGAGGAACTGTGTTGATGTACATATTGGTCAAATAGTCTGTGACAACGATGGAGTTGTGGACTTGTGAATTGTCCTGTTGGAAATGCCACTGACCCGATTTAAAGAGTGCTGGCCTCTTCCGACGGAATCTCTACCTGAACTCCCTTAAAACCTCAACATAGTAACCCTACCCCTACCCCTACCCCTTTGCCCAATCAACGCTGGTGTATTGACTTCCGTACTCCTCCCACACCTCTCATCATCCCTCACAGACTCCCTGGTTTCCTTGAATCTCTTATGCCACTCAAAAGCTGATGCTCGATTCATGCAAGATAGTCGAAAAGCAGTCTGACGCATTCCATACGTTTCTGTTGCATTTTTTCCAAGTTTAAAACAGAATTTTATTGCATATCATTCTTCTAAAGAGTCAGATTGCATTTTTGAAATCCACCAGCTGTGACAATCAGGCTTTAGTAGGGTGTATTCCAATTCCTGCTATAGCTGATCATTGGAACCTGAAATCATAAAAATTGGTTAGTCATCTCATAAGATATATAGCAATAACACACTGAATTTTCAAGAGTCTACGACAATTTTAAATGCCCATACGAAAAAAGTCTGGAAACTTATCGTATGCACCTCGTATTTACTGATAAAGCCATCCTTGTAGAAGAGATGTATTGGTATTTTTTAACCCACAGCTTGGAGGATAAGGGGTTTCATAATTTTCCCAAGTGTATTAATCAAAAAATGAACGTAATAACGAAACAGAAGTTCGAACTTACAACGATGTCAAAGGCTTCTTAATCTGAGAATTAATCAAAACCAAAAAATCCATCCTTGATCGCCCTTCGGGGCCCGTGGCGCAGTGGATAGAGGCGTTGAGTCTCTACAGTTCCAGGTGAGCATTGTCAGAAGATAGCAGTTTCAAATCCTACCCAAGTCGGCCAGAGGTTTACTTGGTCAAAAACGTGGTGCGATAGACAACAACTATGGAAGGCAGTAATTACTGGGGATACGGTTACAAGACTCAGCATTCCTATCCGAGGTCCCGGTAAATCACCTGAAGAAGGCCAGAGGTGAAATTTGGCCGAAACGTAGTGAAAGAAGAAACAACACAAAAACTACCAAGATGGGGACAAAAAGTCCGCAATAAATAAAAATTAATTCAACGATGTCAAAGACCAGCACTTTAACCAGTACGCCTATCTATCTATCATAATGGACTGGTTGTTTGATTGGTTGTGTTTTATTGCATATCAACCCTCGCAGGATATTTAATGCGAAATCCAATTCATAGATAAATTAAATACATGATTTGTAAACGAATAGTTCGTATGTAAAATTTTAAACAAGTCAGAGATCATTCGTTTCACAGAGTCTAATAGTTCCAAGCATTCCTATCATATATGAATAATTCTATTTAATATTAATCTTTTGTTCGCACTCTATTAAAAGGCAAAGAATTGCTATCAGATGCTAATATCTTATGTGCACATAGTTAATTATTTCAAGTATTTCTATTATACTCGAATAATTCTATTGAATTATAATCATTTTTTTTGCTCAGAGTTTAATGTCTCGAAGTCTTGCTATCAAACGCTAATAGTTTTCTTTGGACACAGTTGATCATTTCAAGCACTGCAACTTAACACTAATGATTCAACATCACTTATTTGATTGCTTACAGTTAAACTGTAAAACAATTTTATTTAACCCGTAGATGGGAACATAAGATATTCTACCACTCTTGATCAGAGTGGACCTGGGAGTAATGGCAAGAAGTAAGTACTCAATATTCCCCAAACCTCAAGGACTGAAGCCTGAAATCAGATGCTTTAGTGTCATATCAGGACTCTCGTTCTTCTATAATAATATTCAGTTATATTCTATAAAATCATGAATAGATCACAAAATATATTCTTCTATGATGATCCTCAGTTATATTCAGTAATCATTAATTAGTTTAAGAATGGAGTCTGTTATCTTTTTTGAACTTTAAAATCACAAAACAGTTAAGAATTTTAGATATTTCCTCTTTTCTTTTCTTTTCTTTTTTCATAAAAAAAAACAAAAATTGAAAAAATATATAAATAAAAATGAGAGTAAAAAAGTAACAAAATGAAAAAAAAAGGTCATGTAAAAAAATACAGAAACAAACAAAAAAACAAAAACAAACAAACAACAAAACAACAAAAACGTTTAAACAGACAAAGCAAACTCTTAAGCTTTCATCACAACACAGATATTGTTCTCAGAAATAATGGTGTTCCTAACCGTGTAAAGGGAGATGACGGGGAACTGAAGCTGGAGTCGGTGGAAGTAGTCTTTGTTGGTCATTGGTTGAAAGTGTTTATTTAGTTATTTATTTACTTATGTTTTTTTTAGCAAACACGACGGGATATTGAATAATCGTGAAGCAACAGTATCGTGTATCATTGCAAAAAGAAGAAACAGTAAAAATGCCAGAGAAATACAAAAAATAAAAAAAAAAAAATAAAAAATGCCCTCGACAATAAAAGCAGCAAATATAAACGATAAAACGCAGCCGTGTGTAGAGGAATTAGACATTAACAAAGTCGTCTTTATTACGGCTGAACGAGAAGGAAACGAGCTGTGAAAACTGAAAGTGTGAAGAAAAAATAGGAAAGAAAAGGAAAAAAAAAAAACAGAAAAGAATTATTATTGTTCGTTTATTATATATATATATATATATATATATATATATATATATATATATATATATATATATATAAAACTTTGTCCGTCATTGTCATTATAATTATCATCAATTTTAACTATAACGATTTTTTAAATCTTAATTCTAGTTCCGCCTTGTTTGGCAGTGCTTAGAAAATGAAAACTAAATGTCTGCAGTAGGGTCAGTTCCCTTACCCCAAAAAGGAAGCATTTTCCTAAAGAATTGGTAGTTATTTCTACAATGGATTAAGATCGTCTTCCCAAAAGGAAACATTTTCTCTGGGAAGTGATAGTTATTTTTCTACTGGGATTAGACCCATCTCCCAAAAGGAAACCTTTCACAAAGAAATGATAGCTATTTCTACAAAGAGGTCAGACCCTTCTCCCAAAAGGAAACATTTTCCAAAGAAGTGGTTATCATTCCTACAGTGGAGTCAAACTTTTTCCCAAGGAAATTATGGTTATTTTCATTTAGAGCAAATAAAACAATATTGAAAGATTTTTTTCATATGAAAATGAACATCTAAGTAGCACAATGAACATGGACATTTAGAAGATTCTTTTTTAAAACGTTTTTTATCGAACATGTTGAACAAATAGATCCCAAGCGATGACGTCAATCCAAGAACTTTTTTAATAAAAAATATTGGTGATATTTGATTTTTGAAGGTGAGATGCATGTTATGCATTAATACATATAAGATTGTAAATATCTTATGAATATCAGTGACCTTTTTAAAACCCTTATCTCATACTAAACTGCATCCGATGGTGAGGTTCAATTTAGGAGCTCTGGGGAGTGTGAAGTACTCCTTCATTTCAATTACTCCCAGGACCACAGTGACCCTGAGTGATAGTACCTGTTAGGATCCCATCTATGGATTAGATAGATTTGTTTAGAAATTATTTGCATTAAAGAGGAATAATTGCATATTTATAACCGTGCACAAAATCCTAACGAGTAAAATGCAAAAAAATCCTAACGAGTAAAATGCACAAAAATGCAATCAAGTAAATGTACTTTTCCATTAGATTTATTTCCATCGTCTTAAACAGGTAAACATTTCATACTTATCGTCAACACAGTTTTATTATTGTTAATTATTAAACTGCATTAAAATCTGTTTAAACGGTACACAACACAAATTAACCATATTAATAGATTTTCTGTAAATAGTTGTCCAAAGAAAAAGTTCTCTTTCAGTTTCTTGAACAGTTATCAATGATTCACCTTCCAACACAGTCATATCTACCTGTGGGATTAGTCTATTCAGATTAAAAAGAAAAAAAAAACATTCGAGTGTCCTGTCCATAAATACAACACAAATCTATAAAAACAATGCTAAAAAACGATTTTTTGACAAGAGGAAAACTAAATTGAAATAGTTAAACATTTATGAAGGAAGAAATTAGTTGAATCTGACACGTACGTAGAAAAAGTAAAACGGAAGAAAAATATGTTTGATGCTTTTTTTTATTTGCCTACATGTTTCGACTTCAATCTTTTTTGAATCCAAAGTCGTTTTATCGAAATTATTTTAGTATGAGAAATAATTATGATCGATAAATTTTGATTCATCAGGACTGGTAGATCTTGCTATGTGAAAAACAAACAAACAAACAAATAAACAAAAAAACTAACTACACTTTTGACTTTAAAAATTCTGTTAAATTTGCCTTCATTGATGACAAAAATAAAAGAAGATTAATTGAAGCATATTCCATAGCACTCTACAACACAATAGCACAACGACAAGGTTTTTTCAAAATTTCTCCATAAATAGGAAAAATAATATTGAGATAATTCAAAATTCACGCTAAAGTTTAGCTTCCCTTTCACTAAACATTCAAAGCAATAAAACGTCAAACTACAAAACGCGATTTACATTTCAAAAAAAATCTATCACATGACATGACGGAATTTGAACATATCAACCAGTATTAATCAGTTTTTTGTATTTTTTTCCACATAGCGAGATCTACATTTGTAATTACAAAATTATTTTTTGCTTTGCTGTATTGTGATCGTAAGAGATCAAAAGTTCATAAGTTCTTGTAAAGATATCAATATAATGTACGTGTATGTGCGCTTGAGGGTCAAGCACATATAAGTGGAGTGTATGTTTGACAGTTGACCGAATGCGTGTGCATGTGTGCGCATAGGCGACGGTGGAGACGTGCAATCTGATTGAGATGGTTCCATAAGAAAATAAACAGACAGAAAAATGGTAAGACTTACTTTCACCTCGATTATAAATGTTTTTTATGTGTCTTATGTGTAATAATAGAAACTAAATGAAACTTTGGGTGGTGTTAGTATGTCGATGTAGTCACCAGTGTGCGTCGTTGTTATTAGAGAAGAGTCTTGTTTTTTCACTCCCATGCTCGGTCGCAAACCGTGTTTGTCAGTTGCTACCGAAAGCGTGAATAAACACATCTCCTGGTCACGTGACCGGCTTCAAATAATTAAAAAAAAATTTCTTCATGGGAAATCGCCTCAGTGCAAGTTCATTTTGAATTTAACAGCGCGGAAGTTAGCCAAACCACAGCACGTGATTATCCTATCCAATTAGATTCCACAAACCCGTTATTTCATTTTGAATCCGAATTTTTTACTGATTTCTAATAAAGTTTTTGTTTTAGTGATTCTGAACCGCATTATATGGGGGCGTTTCTAACTTATTTGTACCTCAATTATTGGTTGTAAAATACAGGATTTCATATTCAATAAACACTGGTATTCCTTTTGTGTTAGTTTGTCACATTAGCTCATAATAGGATTAACTGTTTAATCCCTGTCATCACATCTCCTAGATTGCATTTCTTTATCATTATTACCCCTTTTGCAATAGACGGGGAGGCACTGCGTGAGGGAACGAAACCCCTGAAGATAAGCTCGGAAAATTGAAAAATTCCCTGGTCTTTGCCGAAAAGTGGATGTAGACAGAGTTAAGATTTGTTTTTGGTACTACCGACCTTATATCGCATCCTACCGAATGTTTGCACTGACTTAAAGCAAAGTCACAGTAAAATCACTGGTTACCGCTAGATTACGGCGGTGAAGCAGTGATGATCTCGATCGATAGAAAAAAAAGTTAGCCATTAAGTAAGAGCAGGTACTTTAAGAAACATTGAATTTGCGCTCCTGACAAAGCAAAATTTGGTAAATAACAGTATAACGTATAAAGTGCTTAGCAAATTTGGTTTATTCTACTAACTGCAAAAGTTTCAGTCTTCCTGAAACGTTGTTTTCCGTTTGAACTGATTATCCGTACATCCTCACCTGCACAAAAATTTCTTACTTTGCATTTATTCAAATTAAATGTCTGTGTTGAGAAATAAATTCGGCAGGTGTAAATACGCTTCACTTGTTCTTTCGTAAGATAAGCGTACATGAGGAGACCTTTATCTCCCGTCTCGTTAAACACGAATAAGAGACGAATGTTCCATTTAAAATAACCTGTTTAAGGTGCAGGAAACAACAAAAAAGTGTCTTGAGATACACAGAAGAAGAATAGAAAAATAACTTCAAACATATTTTAGTTTCCTTGTAACACACACACACACACACACACACACACACTTATATATATATATATATATATATAAATGGAGGGATTATAGCTTTAGAGATGAAAAGTCGTAGAAAGTCATAGTGAGATATAAACATAAATAGATAGCGTAGTATAATGGTTAGAGTGTTCGCCAGTGATCCTGGAGACCGGGGTTCAATTCCAGATCAAGGCATACCAAGACACAAAAAAGTACTTGACGCCTCATTGCTTAACATTCAGCATTATAAGGGACGGATCAAGGGTAAGTGGAGCAATCCAGAGAAAGGAGTTCCGCCCTCCCCTAGACCTCGGTGTAATAGATATTGAAAAAGGAGCCTTTGGGTCGTCCTCGACTACAGTCGATCAACTTACATATACGTACACAGGCTGGAATGCACGAATGGGATATATGTCAATGAACTGAGGATCTCTGCATTTATTTGTCTATCTACCGATACCGTTGATATATACATATATATATATATATAAATATATATATATATATATATATGTGTGTGTGTGTGTGTGTGTGTGTGTGTGTATATATATATATGTGACCTGATTAAAGTAAGTCGAGGGAATTTATTGAACATAAGAATTAGCCGAGGCGGATTTCAGAAGAATGAACTAAGTACATAATAAAAAGCGGAAAATAACGAAAATAGATTCAGAAGAATAAATCGGAAACAAAAAGAAAATGACTACATATATATATATATAATTTTAGGAAAACAAAATTTTATTTATACAACAATTAGACCCAAAGTCATATGGATAATTTCCAACACTTTTAAATGAACTAAAGAGAGCGATTTACTCAGAACCGAGAAAAAGTCCACACTAAACTTCTCGGCGCAGTCATGATTTTTTCTTCGGTGTTCTGCTTGGGAAGACCCGTATGTATTTCTAAGATTATCCGTCGGGCCTCCAATAGAATTACGTATTTCAGTCGGGCCAGGTTGTTTAATTCAAGCATCTTGCCTCAGTTCTTCCTAAGTAGCTTAAAGGGCAACTACACCTAAATATGTAAATAAGAAAATTATTATGATGAGGAGGGAAAACATCTTTACGGATAGATTGCTAGAATGGAATTTGTGTAAAAGACCGCACGTAAAATAACAGTTTGTGTAGTTTGCTTAGAAAATCTCTCACTAATTCCACCTAGACAAAGAAGACATAATTTTAGAGTGAACTTTTTCTTGGTTCTGAGTAAGTCGCACACATCATTTTTTTAAAAGTATTTGAGACTATCCATGTTTTGTCCCGCAGACCATCTCTCTATAATCAGAAGAAATGTCTGCAAAGACTTAACATAATATCGGTAAAATCTCCAAGATGATTTTTTCAACATCATAAATATTTCCTTTTTATTATTCTACACACTATTTCCTCGATTTTGTTCTGTTGAGTGAGGACAAAACCGGTCAGCAAGCTTATTACTTTTTCTTTTCTGTTTTTGCTTTTTATTCTTTATTTCCATCATGACTAAGACTTTGCGTCTCCTTGTTGCATTAATGTACATACATACATACATACATATATATATATATATATATATATATTAAAATTATGAAAGGATTATTTTGACTACAAGCCAGGGTAAGCAGAAAATCGGCTCATGGGATTAACCTGCTGGTCAGCACTTATCTATCGGTGGCCTGTGAACGAAAAATTCAGGAACAGCAAATCTAAAACAATAATTTCTTTATGGAAAATTTTAAATCGACTCTCTTACCGTTATGAATGCACGGTTACGTATCTTGTCATGTGAACATAAAATTGGAATAATTCCAAATTTGGGTAGGATCTCCCCTTTTGGGTAAAAGTAAGAGTAAAATAAATGAGAAGGCGGTGAAAAACAACGGCAGAATTGATTGCTGAAAACAAAATTAGATACTGATATTTTTAGCTACGCCAACCACCACGCCTCCGGTGGGGGATATACGTAAAAGACAAGAGACCTCATCTTCACATAAGAGACTCGTGGAAGAACGCAAAGTACCAACCAGATTCACGTCGCTCTGGGCTATGGCCATGCATCTGACTGCCCAGAAGGAGAAACAGAAAAAAGCCATATTACATGTTGCTTAAAAGTGATTTAGTCTTACCGATATACAACATTATGAAAGAAGCAAAGAAAACCTGAGATAGTTCGATCCCTAGAGATACCCATGTGTCCGATTCGTGGAGATAAAAAAAAGTTTTGAGAAATCCATATATTATGATAATAAAACTCTAATGCGGTGAGGACGAGAGATGCCTTTGGGCCAGAGTCGTGGAGAGGATAGAATCGGGATAATATGATTCTTCGAGACGACCATTTCGCAGAGTACCCAGGGTATAGCAAGTAAAGAAAACCAGTCATAATACAACGTCACGGAATAATCCCAAGGATTGAGAGAAAGTAAATATAACTGTCATTGAGATTACCCTTCACCATGCTGTAGACAGCGAAAGTGGAAAAGCCTAAACTCATACAAAGAATCGACCGACTGATTCTTTGTTAAGCGAGTCTTTGACTTAAACCTAACACTGAGAAGACTAAATGCTAGTACCATTGTTAAAATCCTTTTTTTTCTTTTGTAAAAAAAATATATCATTGTAAAAAAGCTTCTTTTTTTTTTTTTTTTTTTTGGCGTCGACTTTTTTTACTTTTATTTACAGGATCTCATTCGTTTAATCGGTGACTAATGACTCCAATTAGCGATTGATCACTTATTTGGATCTAAAAAACGCAACATAGGCAGATTACGAATTGATCAAGTCATCCGAACATAAATCCGACAAGCAGAATTATCTGTTGATTGGAAGAGGAATCACCCAGTGTTTAAAGAGGAGGTGTACCGTTATATATATATATATATATATATATATATATATATATATATATATATATATATATATATATGAAATAGTTTTGACGGTAGATGCAATTTGTGCTTGGAAGTGAAAATACATATTCTAATACATAAATGGCCTGATAAATTATTAAATAAGAGAAGTGAATTAATAGCTAGATGTAGACATAAGACTAAATTTAAACTATAGACGAGAAATTTAAAAACATAGAAATAAATAGTGAAACCGGAAAAAAAACGTATCCAACATACACACTAGGAAAAAATAGGTAGCTAAATAAATGGTATCGAAATTAATATAAGCATTAATATTTCTCTTAAAAGTTAATTATCGAACATAACATGAAAAGAAATAAATAAAAATGTTAAATTACCGTAATTATAACTGACAAAATTTGAAAATAAAATAAATCGGTAAAAAAACGGAAATTAAAAAAAACGAGGAGGTAACTCCTTAATCTCTTCCCCCTTCCACTCCACCCCACGTGTCTAGTCTGTTTTATTTATCCATTGGATCTGAAGAAGTCCTGTTATATTTTTCTTCGTGTTTTTGTTTTACACCAGAAACTGAAAAACAGGATGGAAATAAATTTATAATCCTAAATTAACCGGTTTTTGTTTTTTTCTTAAAAAAAAATAAAAAAAAAATACATATATATATATATTTATATGTATGTATGTATTACAGAAAAAGAATATACTTATTTTTTTAAGTGAAGAGAAATTAACTCTGATTTGTAAGTTGTTAAAATTAATGTGTAATATATATATATATATATATGTATATATATATATAACAAAAGTGTATTTTCTGCCTGATGATTGTCGTATAAAGACGGCATGAAAACAGTGGTCGCAGAAAAGCGTCCATACAATTAAATATATATAAAACTATTATATATATTTATAATATTACATTATCTTATATTATATTATAATATATAAACAAGTTTGGTTGAATACCGAGCATTGTTTCTTTTTTAAAATCTTCAAGTGAAGACGTTCAAATCTCCTCACTAATCCTCTTCTATCCGGTACAAGTTGGTAAAGAAAGAACCCTATATTAGCCCACACGCTTTCGACCATTTTGCTGGTCAACTTCGGGGGGTTATGTCAGATCGTTTGTTGCTGTGAGCTTTCTTTATATGTATTTGGAGTGTTTTCCTTATTTATTCGAAGTATTTTTTTATAAGTTATAAATGGAGTTTATTCATTCTGTTTCAATGGGTGGTTGTTTATTGAATATGTTTAATATACTTATACATGTGAGTAATGCTATCTTATTTATTGTATTTTTTCTTTTTTATAGTTACTACTTTGAGGATTTGTAAACAGTTTTTATTGTTATTTTCATGTATAATTTTGTATTGCTAATTAGGATCTTTTTATATCTGGGGATTATATATATATATCACTATAATGGCTTGGCGTTTGAGTCAACCGGGTTTCGATCCCAGCTACGGGGAGATGCTGTCTAGCCACACTGATAAGTTCTGATAGAAGGAAACAGATCTGTCTGTGGATGACTATATATATATATATATATATATATATATATATATATATACTCCCCTACCCCCGTAGGGTCGAGTTCTCTAGCGAAGAAGTAATCGTGTTGCCATTAGCGCCTTTGCAAGTCTCTTCGTATTTGAATTGAGATCTCGGCGGCCGTTGAACGGGTGTATGTAAACAATAGTAATTGTGATTCATAACCGTTTAAAATGTACTTCGTAGCTAATATCTCCACGTAGCTAAATGGGTAGAAGCTTTGGCTGGGCGTTTGAGTCAACAGGGATTCGATCCCAGCTACGGGGAGATACTGTCTAGCCACACTGAGTTCTGATAGAACGAAACAGATCTGTCTGTGGATGACTATAGATATTTATATATATATGTATAGAGATAAATATGAATTGATCGTAGATCAATATTTCTTTTTGTCTATTTTTCAGTCTCTTTCTATCTATATCAGTATATATATATATATATATATATATATATATATATATATATATATATATATATATATATTGAGATGATATTATAAGTGTCGGTCTGGCTTATATCCATCTATTTCACATCTTTACCTTTTAAAATATTTTTTCTGAAAATCTTTATGCTAGTATACGGACCAAGAAATGTAATATAATCGTGATATTAAACAATATATATATATATATATTGGGGGGCAACGGGTAAACTGCAGTCTAAATTAAGAAAAAATGAAAAGTATACACACATCTCATTTTTTCAGATATATTACCAAAATTACTTGAAAATATCTTGAAATACTTCGAATCAGATTTATTCAAAGAAATTGTCATTGGCACTTACCATGACCACCAGAACACCTCGGTTTCCCCTGAAAGCTTTTCTGATGATCGGTTCGTTTTAATTGGTAAACGCTGCTGTTCTCCTTGCCTTCAGATCATACTTATTATTGTGCAAAGTTTTGTTGGTCTCTTGGTTAACTGTACCCGAAACATGAGAATCAAGAGGTCTGCAATTTGGAGATTTTGGTGGCAGGATATTAAAGATGTGGCAGCAAAAATGTTCTCACAGCCAACACTAGGTTTTTCTTGCTTGTGTGGCATAGGGTAGAATCCTATTGCCAGATGTAGAGCCTTTCAGCAGCCATGTTCTCAATCCTGGTCACCATTATCTTTTCTCGGTACTTGATGTAGCCCTTCATGTTGACTCTGAGGTCATGTAGGAAGAGGAATATTGGCATAACGCTACCAT